>CAJQZJ010021916.1:8340-28242 GCA_907164525.1 Lophiomys imhausi | reverse complement strand
ACACAGTTTTTACCACAACTACTAGTCGCGAATGTTTCTACTGCGCAGTAATACACATTCAAAATTGTTCTTTGACACCACCAGTAGACACAACAACTAGTTAAGTTCTCTTTACCTGGTAAGTAATCATTCCTGGAAACACTGTAGGAATGAACATTCATCTGGTATATTGTGAATTCAAACCATGGATGTAACATCTTTAAAGACGAACTATCTTCACTCTCATAACTGTTTCTTAAGGCTTTGTAGTAAAACGAACGTCTACTTTGATTTCTCACACAAGGAAATGTATGGCTGTTAGGGTTTCACTGAAATATGTTAGGGACATGATGTGAATAATTCTCTAAAGTGAGGGATTTCCTGGAGGTTCGTAATACATGTAACTCGAACACACTTTTTACCACAACTATTAATCGCGATTGTTTCTAGTGCACACTAATACACATTCTAAGCTGCAGTAGACACAACAACTAGTGTAGTTCTCTATACTTGGTAAATAATCATGCCTGGAAACACTTTAGGGTTGAACATTCATCAGGTATATTGTGAATTCAAACCATGGGTATAACATCTTCAAATACGAACTATCTTCACTCTCAGAACTGTTTCTGAAGGCCTTGTAGTAAAACGAACGTCTACTTTGATTTCTCACACAAGGAAAAGTATGGCTGTTAGTGTGTCACTGAAATATGTTAGGGACATGATGTGAACATACCTGTAAAGTGAGGGATTTCCTGGAGGTTCGTAAAACATGTAACTTGAACACAGTTTTTACCACAACTACTAGTCGCGAAAGTTTCTACTGCGCACTAATACACATTCTAAGCTGTTCTTTTGACACCACCAGTAGTCACAACAACTAGTGAAGTTCTCTTTACCTGGTAGGTAGTAATGCCTGAAAACACTGTAGGAATGAACATTCATCAGGTATATTGTGAATTCAAACCATGGGTGTAACATCTTCAAAGACGAACTATCTTCACTCGCAGAACTGTTTCTTAAGGCCTTGTAGTAAAACGAACGTCTACTTTGATTTCACACAAGGAAAAATATGGTTATTAGTGTGTCACTGAAATATGTTAGGGACATGATGTGAATATATCTGTAAAGTGAAGTGTTTCCTGGAGTTTCAGAAAACATGTAACTTGGACACAGTTTTTACCACAACTACTAGTCGCGAATGATTCTACTGCGCACTAATACATATTCTAAGCTGTTCTTTTGACAACACCAGTAGACACAACTAGTGAAGTTCTCTTTACCTGGTAAGTAATCATGCCTAGAAACACTGTAGGAATGAACATTCATCAGGTATATTGTGAATTCAAACAATGGTTGTAACTCTCCAAAGACGAACTATCTTCACTCTCAGAACTGTTTCTTAAGGAATTGTAGTAAAACGAACGTCTACTTTGATTTCTCACACAAGGAAAAGTATGGCTGTTAGTGTGTCACTGAAATATGTTAGGGACATGATGTGAATATATCTGTAAACTGAGGTATTTCCTGGAGGTTGATAAAACATGTAACTTGAACACAGTTTTTACCACAACTACTAGTCGCGAAAGTTTCTACTGCGCACTAATACACATTCTAAGCTGTTCTTTTGACACCACCAGTAGACACAACAACTAGTGATGTTCTCTTTACCTGGTAAGTAATCATGCCTGGAAACACTGTAGGAATGAACATTCATCAGGTATTTTGTGAATTCAAACCATGGGTGTAACATCTTCAAAGACGAACTGTCTTCACTCTCAGAAGTGTTCCTTAAGGCCTTGTAGTAAACCGAACGTCTACTTTGATTTCTCACACAAGGAAATTATGGCTGTTAGTGTGTCACTGAAATATGTTAGGGACATGATGTGAATATATTTGTAAAGTGAGTGATTTCCTGGAGGTTCGTAAAACATGTTACTTGAACACAGTTTTTACCACAACTACTAGTCGCGAATGTTTCTACTGCGCACTAATGCACATTCTGAGCTGTTCTTTTGACACCACCTGGACCTGCAACCCAGCTAAGCCCTAGACCTGAATCACAGCTCAGCCCTAGACCTGCATCCCAGCAAAGCCCTGGACCTGAGTCCCAGCTCAGCCACTAGACCTGCATCCAGCTCACTCCTGGGCCTGCATCCCATTTAAACCCTGGACCTGAATCCCAGCTCAGTCATGGACCTGCATCCAAGCTCATCCCTGGACTTGAATCCCAACTCAATTCTGGAACTGCATCTCAGCTCAGCCTTTCACATGCATCCTAGTTCAGCACTAGACCTAGATACAGCTCAGCCCTGGACCTGCATCCAAGCTCAACCCTTGACCTGCCTCACAGCTCATTCCCAGACCTGCATCCCAGACATGCCATGGACCTGAATCCCAGCTCAACACTATACCTGCATCACAGCTTGGCCTTGGACATGCATCCATGCATGACCCTACATCCCAATTGAGCCTGAGACCTTACCCCAGCTCAGCCATGGACCTGAATCTGAGATCAGCCCTGGATCTGAATCCCAACTGAGCCCTGGCATGCATCCCAGCTCAGCCAAGGAAATGCATCCCAGCTCAGCAATGGAAATGAATCACAGCTCAGCCCTGTACCTGCATCAAAATAAGCACTGGAACTGTGTCCCAGCTCAGCCCTGGACCTGCATCGCATCTCAGCCATGGATATGCATCACAGGTAAGCCATGGATCTGCATTCTGGCTCGACCATTGACATGCATCCCAGATCAGCCCTTGACCTGTATAGAAGCTAAGCCATGGACATGCATCCCAGCTCAGCCACGAAAAATCAACCATGCTCAGTCCTGGACATGCATCATATGTAAGCCATGGATCAGCATACCGGCTCAATCATGGACATGCATCCCATCTCAGCCCTTTACCAGCATTCCCTCTAAGCCATGGACATGCATCACATCTTAGCCTGGGACCTGCATCAAGATAAACACTGGACCTGAATACCAGCTCAGCCCTTGAAGTGCTTCCCAGCTCAGCCCTTGACTGGTATCCCAGATCAGCCCTGGACCTGCATCCAAGCTCAGCCCTGGACCTGCTTCCCAGATCAGCCAACAAAATTCATCAAATTCAACCCTGGACATGCATCACAGGTAAGCCTTGTATCTTCATTCCAGCTCAGCCCTTGTCCTGTATCCCAGCTAAGCCCTGGATCAGCATCCCATCTCAGACAAGGACATGCATCCCAGATCGGCCATAGAAATGCATAAAGATAAGCACTGGACCTTCATCCAAGCTCAGCCCTGGACCTGCATCAAAGCTAAGGCTTGGACCTGCATCCCAGCTCAGCCTTGAGCCTGAATCCCAGCTCAACACATACCTTCATCACAGCTTGGGACAGGACCTGTTTCACAACTCGGGCCGGACCTGAAACCCTGCTCAACCCTGGTCCTGCATCAAAGCTAACCCTTGGATCTATACTCCAGCTCATCCGTGGACCTGCATCCAAGCTCAGTCCTTAACTGCATGCCAGCTCCAACATGGACATGCATCCTAAATCAGGCCTCGACCTGAATCCCAGTTCCGGCCTGGACCTGCAACCCAGCACAGCCCTTGACCTGCATCCCAGCTCATCCCTTAACCTGCATCCCAGATCAGCCATACACATGCATCCAAGTTCAGTCATGGAAATACATCCCAGATCAGCTCTGGACATTCATCACAACTATGCCCTGGACCTAAATCCCAGCTCAGCAGTTGACCTCCATCCTATCTAAGTCTGGATCTGAATCCCAGCAAATTCCTGGATGTGCATCTAAGCTAGGATTCTGAACTGCATCACAACTCAGACCAGGACCTGCATCGCAGCTCAGCCCATGACCTGCATCCAAGCTCAGTCATGGATATGCATCACAGGTAAGCCATGGAACTGCATTCTGGCTCAACCATGGACATGCATTCCAGCTCAGCCCTTGACCTGCATACCAGCTAAACCATGACATGCATCCCAGTGCAGCCATTGAAATGCATCACAGCTCAGGCATGGACCTCATCCCAGCTCAGCCATGGGAATGCATTCCAGTTCAGCCCTGTAATTGCATCAAACCTAAAACCTGGACCAGCATCCAATATCAGCCATGGACATGCATGCCAGCTCAGTCATGGAAGTGCATCCCAGCTCAGCCCTGAACCTGCATCCTGGCTCAGCCTTGGACATGCATCCCAGCTAAGCCATGGAAATACATCCCAGCTCAGCCAACTAAGCCATGGACCGGCATCCCATCTCAGATAAGGATATGCATACCAGATCAGCCATGGAAATGCATAAAGATAAGCACTGGACCTTCATCCCAGCTCAGCCCAGACCTGCATCAAAGCTAATCCTTGGACCTGCATCCCATCTCAGTCTTTGAACTGCATCCTAGCTCAGCCCTTGGGCTGAATCCCAGCTCAACATGTACCTTTCTCACAGCTTGGGACAGGACCTGTATCACAGCTCGGGCCCAGACCTGCAACAATGCTCAACCCTGGTCCTCCACCAAAGGTAACCCTTGGACCTACATTCCAGCTCATCCCTGGACCTGCATCCAAGCTCATTCCTTAACAGCATGCCAGCTCCAACATGGACATGCATCCTAAATCAGGCCTCAACCTGAATCCCAGTTCCGGCCTGGACATGCAACCCAGCTAAGCCCTGGACCTGAATACCAGCTCAGCCCTAGACCTGCATCCCAGCAAAGACCTGGACCTGAATCCCAGCTCATCCACTAGACCTGCATCCAGCTCACACCTGGGCCTGCATCCCATTTAAACCCTGGACCTGAATCCCAGCTCAGTCATGGACCTGCATCACAGCTCAGTCTGGACCTACATCCCAGATATGCCACGGTCCTGTATCCCAGCTCAACCCTTAACCTGCATCACGGCTTGGCTTTGGACATGCATGCAAGATTGGCCCTACATTCTAGTTGAGCCCTTGACCTTAATCCGTACACAGTCCTTGACGTGGGTCCTATCTAAGCCTGGACCTGAATCCCTGTCACGTCCCCCTCGACCAGCAAGGATGACGCAACTCACAAAAGCTCTTCTCAAGCAGTTTATTCAGGTCCCTTGAAAACAGTCTTCCGAAATGCCCGGGCAGACCCAACCCACAGGCTAAATACTATATGAACAGCCAATCAAGTAAAGCCACGTGGTGCTATCTTAGAGGCCCACATATGTGGAAGCAAGCCAGATCAGCGGTCTTAACCAAATAAGGACTTGTTTACCACTGAGAGCGCTCACCGTCGGGCTGGTGGAAGGCGGAAACCGGCACCATCTTTAGGGCGCGGCACGTCGCAGCTCTCTACAGTTCCCCCTTTTTATTTTTACTAAAGTTGGTAGAAGTCCCTGGAAAGGCTTCATAATCCCCCTATCTGGGGATCTCACGGTGGGCCTGAGCCTGTAGGAGGGTGGTGCTCAAACTCTTACACGTCTCTGGGTCAGCCTCCCCACTCGGGACTGCCCTGTCTTAGGTGGCCGAGACTTACCCGTCTACTCCGTCATTGACTTGCCAGACCCTAATATCCGTGGAACGAATACCTCAGTGGGCAGGGACTACGCTCAGTGAAGATTTAAGGCTTCATGGCAACGAGCCATGCCTGAGGGGACTGGCCCGCCTCAATGGCGACAAGGGCCTGTATAATCATGGCTGCATTACGCTTTTGTGTGGCTCTCATTTTGTAGATGCACCATAGGCAAAACAGAGAGGCTAGTATCATCAGTACTGCCAAAGAGCCTACGCCCGCCCACTCCTTAAGATGATCCATAGCCGTCTGTATCCAGGAAGTCCAACCAGTGGCCAGGCTCAGATCCACCTGAGTGGAATTGATGTGGACGATTGTCGCTCTCAGCTCTCTCATCAAATTTTCAAATTCAGCCCACCAATCCTGTAAGAGGAACTTTGACAATTGTCTAGACAGATTAGCAGCCTTTGTAAAATTTTGATACTGCACGGAAGTAACACACAAACCTTGCATTTTCCACTCACACCCCAATTGTGCTAGTTGCCAAAGAGAATCAATCTGTTCTTGTATTAAATCTACAAGTTGATTAACTATCATAAGGCCTCCTTTGAGATGAGAATTCATAGAGGTCTGAGTATCCAATGCCTGTGCCACAGTGGCTGAGATGTTATTCAGGGCATTGGCAGTCTGTATAGAACTAGACAAGGCAATAGCTGAGGCAGTAGCTCCCACAGCAGCAATAATGATGGCAGTAACAATAGCTGCAGTGATGCCAAAATCTCTTTTAAACCTGAATAGCATCATGGTATTAGGGGCCTCTACAGGAACTGGTACATATCGAGGCATTCTAGTCACCACAGCCACAGGAAAGGCTGTGGCATTCCAGCATAGGGCATAAAAACATGTGCCCAGAGTGCATACTAACTTTTCTTCACCCAAGGATGCACTCCCATTACTTACAATCCACAGAAAAGGAGGCCAGAGACATACTGGCGAAGCTGGAAAGGTCTTATTGCGGTAAGAATGAAACAAAGATTTCCAAGTACCAGAGCCACTACCACTAGAAAAATCCAATCTGGTAGCAGACCCTAGGGAAAAATTACCTCTTTGATAAACTCCTCCCCCAAGCATAATGACAGGTCCGAAGTCCATGCAACTTCCATTTACCCCACACAAAAGCCACAAATCAAAAGGATTGGTGGCAGTCTGCTGAGGATCCCTAGTAGATATATCAAACATTCCTGTACAAGACTTATTCACTATATTACTAATCATGGGGCTAAAGGAAAAATAATCTTGTTGAACCCAAACTGCTCTGCACTCCTGACATCAAGTCCAGGGAAAAGGTCGTTCCTCTCCTGTGGATCCTCTACAAAAAGGTGCCCAGCGTGGCTATCTGGGGGGTTCCCGGTCAGAGACTCGTGTGGGCCACCATCCTTCAAGGCGAGAACCATTGCCTGAAAACAAACCACCACTCCTACCCCCAAACCTCAGTTGTGGTAAAAAATCTGCTGACTGCTGAGACAATTTAATGCATTCTGTATCATCTGACCTATTGAAGCTCATTAAAAAGCACAGACTACCCTTCAAGCTGACATTTCCATTACCCTCTATAAGGCTTCTCTGATCATCAAAGGGAAGGTAGGGTAAGCCTAGGCTTCTATTACTGCTAAATAAGTGTGGAAACACAGTTGCATCATGTCTGACTGGCATCGGCTTTGGGAATATCGACAGGATCCCCCATCTCGGCTCGGTCATTCCTGACATACTCACTGCTACTATCACCAGGATCCTTAGGAAGGTCTTCATGACGAATCTTCCTCACAAGGCATTCAGGCACCCACACTGGATCTTGTTGATCCTGAGGAAAAACACAAACAGACCCTCTCGCCCATGTTAGCACGGGGTCAGGCCCCCGCCAAGAGCCTGTCAAAATATCCTTCCACTTCACCATGCTTTTAAGTGGACCATGGGAATCCTGATGTCTGTCCGCTGCTGAGCGGCCTTGAGCATCCAAAATGAAAAAGTTTAAAGTAAATAAGGCTAAAGACATTCTCTCCTTGGGGGTACGGCCTTGGCCTATTCCCCCTTTCTGTTTTTGCAAGCATTCTTTCAAGGTGCGATGAGCACGCTCCAAAATTCCTTGTCCTTGAGGATTGTATGGTAATCCGTGATTAAGCTGTACCTCCATCTGGTTGCAGAAGGAGACAAAGGACTGAGCCGTATAGGCTGGTCCATTGTCCGTTTTCAGCTGCTGTGGTTTTCCCCATGCAGCCCAGGCTTCTAAGCAATGCCCTATGACATTGCGAGCCTTTTCTCCACTCATAGGTGTAGCATGTATGATACCTGAGCAGGTATCCACAGACACATGAACATACTTTAAGGTTCCAAACTGTGAAATGTGGGTAACGTCCATTTGCCAGATTTTGAGTGGCATCAACCCTCTAGGGTTCACTCCCACACTGGGAGGATGATGATGAATCACACACTGAGGACAGTCCAAAACCACTTGTCTAGCATCTGCTCTAGACAAATGGAATTTCTGCTGTAGAGTTTTTGCATTTACATGAAATAATTGGTGAAACTGTCTGGCTTGGTCCAGGAATGAGCTCCAAAAAATGCATATCATCCTAGTCCATTGATCAACTTTATCATTACCCTCACTTAATGGTCCAGGTAATCCTGTATGTGCTCTGATATGTTGAATATAAAAACACCTTTTTCTTTGCCAGATTAAAACTTGTAACTCTTGTAATAAGGCACATACAGTACTACTATTCTTAATAGGACCTGCTAATTCTAATACTTTCACTGTGTTGACCACATAGACTGAATCTGAGATCAAATTGAATGCAAATTGACATCTTTTAAACACCTCAATTACTATTTTCAACTCTACTATTTGGGGGGAGCCCGGTTGAAATTGACATAACACGGGCTCTTGTCTTTCTATCAAATAGGCTTCGCAGCCTGTCTTTGAGCCATCAGTAAACACATTTGGAGACCCTTGAAGTGGTACTGCTGAAGTAACCTTAGGGAATATCACTGGGTGCTCCTTAAAAAATGATAGCAATGGATGCTTTGGATAATGGTTATCAATCACTCCTTCAAAGCTACATTGCAATATTGCCCAATCATCTACAGTGCCACACAAAATCTTAATTTGATGACTGGAATAGGGCACTATTGTACTGGCAGGAGCAACTCCAAAAGACTGCAAACATTGTTGGATACCATTCAAGGCTAAAGCAGCAACTGCAGTGGGATAATGTTCTGTGGATTTTTTTGGAGAAATATTTGAATAGGTCCATAATAATGGCCCGTCCTGCCATAACAATCCTGTAGGTTGACCATAGGTGGCAAATATGCACAATGCAATGGGCTGTCCTTCCTGCCATCTCTTTAGGACGGCATTCTGTAACCTTTCTTCCACTTTACATAAAGCTTCTCTTGCTTCTACTGTTAATTGCCTAGGAGAATTAAGTGCTGAATCACCTTTCAAAATATCATATAGGGGTCTTATTTCATAATTTGGTAGCTTTAAATAGCCTCTTACACAATTGAAATCTCCTAACAACCTTTGAAAATCATTTAGAGTCTTTAAATTATCTTTTCTTATCTCAATTTTTTGAGGTATTATCTTTTCAGGTCCAACCTTCGCTCCTAAATAATCAACCACATTTTCCTTTTGAACCTTATCAGGAGCAATAAACAACCTTTTCTTTTTTAATAATTGAACTAATTCTTCATAGGCCCGATCTAATATTTGCTCACTCTTAGCTGCCAGTAAGATATCATCCATATAATGAACACATCTCAAATCTGGAAAATTCTTTCTCAAGGGAGCAATTGCTTCCCCCACATACAGTTGGCACATAGTGGGGTTGTTTGCCATGCCCTGGGGTAATACTACCCATTCAAACTGCTGATCAGGTTCCTCATGGTTACAGGATGGAACAGTAAATGCAAATCTCTCACTATCTTTGGCACACAAAGGGATGGAGAAAAAACAATCTCTTATATCTATAACTATAATGGGCCATGAGGCTGGCAAAGATGATAAAAGCGGCAAGCCGCATTGCACTGGGCCCATGATCTGCATTTGTTGATTTATGGCACGCAGGTCATGCAATAATCTCCATTTTCCAGATTTCTTTTTAACTAAAGATAGGTGTATTCCAGGGAGATACAGATGGTTTTATATGCTTTAAAGACATCTGTTCATCCACCAACTCTTTGGCTGCATTCAATTTTACAGAGGAAAGTGGCCACTGAGGAACCCGTACCGGGTCCTCTGTCTTCCAAGTTATGGGAATGCCCTCCTCAGTGGCCCCTAGGAAAAACCCAGGCCCTGTCTCTTTTGTCTTTGCTGCATAGATATGGGACTTTTCCGTCCCTGCAAATATTTTCCTATTCCAAAGCCTGGAGAATATCCCATATCTTGCATCATACGTTGGGCTGAATCAGAATAGTCATTACTCAATTTAAATCCCATATCCTTTAAAAGGTCTCTTCCCCAAAGGGAGATAGGGAGCTCAAGTACATATGGCTGCATTTCTCCTGAGTGGTTTTCTTGGTCCTGCCACTTTAATAATCTTGCACTCATATCTGGAGTCTTAGCATAACCCAGGCCTTGAAGTGTTTGAGAAGAGGCTTGTACGGGCCAACCTGAAGGCCAGTCTTTCTTTGCTATGATACTCCTATCAGCCCCAGTATCCAAAAGGCCCAGGATCTTTTTTCCATCAACTTTTAACTCCAAGACGGGGCGTTGGTCCAAATCCAAAGAGAGAAAAGTCAGATCTGTGCCCGTGGACCCAAAACCATCTTTTCCTCTCTCTCTATCCTTTGCCGCATAGCGATCATGTAAACTCGGCAACATGATCAACTGAGCAATTCTATCTCCAGGAGAGATAGCTGTTATACCACGGGGGGAGGCTACCATGATCTTAACCACTCCTGTATAATCTGGATCTATAACCCCAGGATGGACAATAAGTCCTCTCAAGGCTGATGATGACCTCCCTAACAGCAAACCAACTGTACCAGGTTCAAGGGGTCCTTTAAAATCTGTTTCAATTAACTGGACCCCCATTTGGGGCGTTAATACGAGTCTGGTGGTGGAGCAGAGGTCCAATCCTGCTGAGCCTGCAGTGGCTCTCCGCGGTCTCTCAGATGGCAGAGGGTTGGCCATCTCTCTTGATTCTGTTCTTTGTCCTGATTCTCTACTGCCCCATATATTTGTGGGCCCTGAGGTCGTGGGCCCCGCTGTCCGTTTTTTGGACGAGTGCCACCATAACCTTGAGTTAAAGGCTGGCCATGGATGTCTATCACTGAACGGCATTCATTAGCCCAATGGTTCCCTTTTTTACATTTTGGGCATAACCCCGGCTGCCTGGGGCGTTGTACACTTCCTGTACTTTCTGTACTCCTTCCCCTGGGGCACTGTCTTTTAAAGTGTCCCATCTTGCCGCACTTAAAACAAACTCCTGAACTTCCTCCACCTTTTCTGGTCAACTGTACTACTGCGGCAGCAAGACCAGCATTAGTTAACGGCCCTCCAAGTTCTCTACACACTTTCATCCAGGCTTCTAGCCCTTTGTTCTTGTAAGGGGTGATAGCGGCTCTACACTCTTTGGTGCATTGCTCATAGATCAACTGTTTTATTAATGGCAAGGCAGCATCTGGGTCACCAAAAATCTTCCCTGCCGCTTCCACCATTCGTGCCACAAAGTCTGAAAAGGGCTCCATGGGGCCCTGTAGAATCTTAGTTAAGTTCCCACTCACCTCCCCTTTATTAGGAAGAGATCTCCAATCCTTGATAGCTATCTTGTTTATTTGCTCATAAACCTGAATAGGATATCCTATCTGCTGGTTGGCAAATCTCCCCTGCCCAAGCAGCATATCTCTATCCCAGGCTGGATTTCCATCTCTCTGAATAATGGCTGCTTGCTCAGTGGCATACTCAATCAAGAAAGCTTTCCAGTCTAAGTATTGTCCTGGACTTAAGCAGGTGCGGGCCAGACCACTCCAATCACTCGGAGTCATACAATGTCTGCTTAATGCTTCCACTTGAGCCATTGTAAAAAAAGCGGTAATGCCATAGGTACGAACCGACTCTGCAAGGGATTTAACTACTTTAAAATCGAGTGGTTCCTCATACCTGTTCCCTTGTGGGTCTTGGTGTACCGGATAGGCAAACTGTAATTCTGTTCTTACTTGTGTCCACATCCCCGGGCAGAAAGATCTCCCTACATTCAGGGACTGAACAGGCTGATCTATCTGAATGGCTTCTGGATATGGAGGGGGAGTTGAAGGCGCCGCGGCAACGGCTCTACTTACACCGACCGTCGCCAACGTGGCTGAAGGCGCTGCGGCAACGGTTTCACTTACACCGCCTGCCGCCAACGTGTCTTTCTCTTTTACCCTTTTCTTTTCCCTTTTTCTAATAGCAGTCCTCTCCAACTGTTCTATTAGAGCGTGTAGCTCCCCTTCAGAATCCGTGCCCTCTGAGTCCTCAAAATCTCTAAAATCTCTAAAATCTCTAAGATCGGGATAGAGAGGAACCTTCTTTTTGCTTCCCTTTTCACTGTCTGCCTGCTCAAATCTTTTGCCTTTGTTACTTTCCTTTTCACTGTCTACCTGCTCAGATCTTTCCCCTTGCAACAGTTTCAAGGCTGATTCTCCCTCCTTGATCGCGTTACAGCATCTCTGATCTTCTAAACAACTCCTCACCATTTTCCAAATCGGTCTTACTCCATGCTTCAGAGTACCTTGCTCCCAAGCAAAATCCAAGTCCCTGCCTAATTTGTCCCAGCAGGATACCGTAAGATTCCTGGACACCGCAAACCACGGAGCCACGGAATCGCATTCATTCAAAAATCTCTCTAGGGTAGACTTCTTAATTTTCAAATTCCTAGCTAAAAGTAGCTCCTGAAGAGCCAGAAAAATTGGATGTGACTCAGACAATCCCATGATTAAAAATTTACTTTCGGTTCGCAGTTTCCCCGCGAAACTTTACCTTTTGTTCACTATCTCCGCGAAACTTTACCTTTTTTTCGCTATTTCCGTGAAACTTGATTGTCCCAATTTATCCCAGGAACTTACCAGTGCACTGCCCCTGACTGCAGGAGTTCTGAGTCTTTTTCTGGTTCCCCGTACGGGCCACCACTTGTCGCGTCCCCCTCGACCAGCAAGGACGACGCAGCTCACAAAAGCTCTTCTCAAGCAGTTTATTCAGGTCCCTTGAAAACAGTCTTCTGAAATGCCCAGGCAGACCCAACCCACAGGCTAAATACTATATGAACAGCCAATCAAGTAAAGCCACGTGGTGCTGTCTTAGAGGCCCACGTATGCGGAAGCAAGCCAGATCAGCGGTCTTAACCAAATATGGACTTGTTTACCACCGAGAGCACTCACCGTCGGGCTGGTGGAAGGCGGAAACCGGTGTCATCTTTAGGGCGCGGCATGTCGCAGCTCTCTACAAATCCCAGCAAATCCCTGGACGTGTATCTAAGCTTGGCTTCTGACTTGCATCCCAGGACAGCCCCGGACCTGCATCCAAGCTCAGCCCTGGACCTGCATCCCAGCTAGGCCAAGGAAATTCATCCCAGCTCAGTGATGGAAATGCATCACAGCTCTGCCCTGGATCTGCAACAAGATAAGCACTGGACATGGGTCCCAGCTCAGCCCTCGACATCCATCACAATTAATCCCTGGACATAAATCCCAGCTCAGACCTGGACCTTCATCACATCTATGTATGGACCCGAATCCCAGCTCATACATGGACATGCATCTAAACTCGGCTACTGACCTGCATCCAAAGTCGGCCCAGGAACTGCATCCCAGCTCAAACCTGGAGATGCATCCCAACTAAGCCAAGGACATGCATGTCAGCTCAGCCATGGAAATGCATCACAGCTCAGCCCTAGACCTGCCTCCCAGTTCAGCCTTGGACATGCTTCCCAGCCTAGCCATGGGAAAGCATTCAAGTTCAGCACTGTAATTGCATCAAAGCTAAGCCTTGGACCTGCATTCAAGCTCAGCCCTTTAAATGCATCCCAGCTCAGCTTATGGCCTGCATTGCAGCTCAGTTCTAAGCATGCATCCCAGTTAAGCCCTTGACCTGCATCCCATCTCGGACAAAGACATGCATTCCAGCTCAGCCATGGAAATGCATCGCAGCACAGCACTGGATCTGCATCATGATAAGCACTGGACCTGTGTCCCAGCTCAGCCCTGGACCTGCATCCCAGCTCAGCCCTTGACCTGCATCCCACCTCAGCCATGCACATGCATCCAAGTTCATTCATGGAAATGCATCCCAGTTCAGCTCTGGACATTCATCACAACTAATCCCAGGACAAAAGTCCCAGCTCAGCCCTGGACCTGCATCATAGCTAAGTCCTGGACCTGAATCCTATCTCATCCCTGGACGTTCATCTAAGCTCTTCTGACCTGCATCCCAGTTCAGCCCCGAACATCCATCCCAGTTCAGCCATGGATCTGCATCCCATCTCAGCCAATGAAATGCATCACAGCTCAGCCATGGAAATGCATCACAGCTCAGCCCTGGATCTGCATCAAGATAAGCACTGGATCTGTGTCCCACCTCAGACCTGGACCTTCATCAAATCCAAGCCGTGGACTTAAATCCCAGCTCAGCACTGGACCTCCATCCTAAGTCCTGGACCTGAATCACAGCTCATCCCTGGACGTGCATCTAAGCTCGGCTTCTGACCTGCATCCAAGGTCGGCTCCAGACCTGCATCCCAGATCAGCCCTGGAACTGCATCCCAGCTAAGCCAAGGAAATGCATCCCAGCTCTGCGATGGAAATGCATCACAGCTCAGCCCTGGATCTGCATCAGGATAAGCACTGGAACTTCATCCCATCTCAGCCCTGAAATACATCAAAGCTAAGCCTTGGACCTGCATCCCAGCTCAGTCCTTGAACTGATCACAGGTCAGCCCTGGGCCTGAATCCCAGCTCAGCCAGTACCTGCATAACAGCTTGGGACCGGACCTGTATCACAGATCAGGCCCGGACCTGCAATCTTGTTTAACCCTGGTCCTGCATCAAAGCTAATCCTTGGACCTACATTCCAGCTCAGTCATGGACCTGCATCCAAGCTCATCCCTGGACTTGAATCCCAACTCAATTCTGGACCTCCACACAGCACAGTCCTCGACCTGCATCCAAGCTCATTCCTTGACCTGCATCCCAGCTCCACCATGGACATGCATCCTAAATCAGGCCTCGACCTGAATCCCAGTTCTGGCCAGGACATGCAACCCAGCTAAGCCCTGGACCTGAATCCCAGGTCAGCCCTATACCTGCATCCCAGCAAAGCCCTGGACCTGAATCCCAGCTCATCCACTAGACCTGCATCCAGTTCACACCTGGCCCTGCATCCAAATTAAGCCCTGGGCCTGCATCCCAGATCAGTCATGGATCTGCATACAAGTTCATCCCTGGACTTGAATATCAACTCAATTCTGGACCTGCATACAACTCAGTCCTACACCTGCATCCAAGCTCAGCACTTGACCTGCATCACAGCTCAGTCTGGACCTGCATCCCAGACATGCCATGGTCCTGTATCCCAGCTCAACCCTGGACCTGCATCACCGCTTGGCCTTGGACATGCATGTAAGTTTGGCCCTACATTCCAGTTGAGCATTGGACCTTAATGCATGCTCAGTCTTGGACGTGGATCCTATTTAAGTCTGGACCTGAATACCAGCAAATCCCTGGACGTGCTTCTGACCTGCATCCCAGGACAGCCCCGGACCTGCATCCAAGCTCAGCCCTGGACCTGCATCTCAGCTAGGCCAAGGAAATGCATTCCAGCTCAGGCATGGAAATGCATCCCAGCTCAGCCCTGGATCTGCACCAAGATAAGCACTGGACCTGCATCCCAGCTCAGCCCTTGACATTCATCACAATTAATCCCTGGACATAAATCCCAGCTCAGCCCTGGACAGCTGCATCCCAGCTCATCTGTTTAAATGCATCCCAGCACAGCCCTTGACCTTCATCCCAGCCCAGTCCTAAACCTGCATCCGAGTTTATCCCTTGCCCTGCATCCCATCTCAGACAAGGACATGCATCCCACCTCAGCCATCCACATGCATCAAAGTTCATTCATTGAAATGCATCACAATTCAGCTCTGGACCTTCATCACAACTAAGCAGGGGACCTAAATCCTGGCTCTGCCCTGGACCTGCATCGAAGCTATGTCCTGGACCTGAATCCCAGCTCATCCCTGGAGTTCATCTAAGCTCTTCTTCTGACCTGCATACCAGTTCGGCCCCAGACACGCATCCCAGCTCAGCCATGGACCTGCATCCCATCTCAGCCAATGAAATGCATCACAGCTCAGCCCTGGATTTGCATCAAGATAAGCACTGAACCTGTGTCCCAGCTCAGCCCTGGACCTTCATCAACTCTAAGCCCTGGACATAAATCCCAACTCAGCCCTGGAACTCCATCCTATCTAAGTCCTGGACCTGAATCACAGCTCATCCCTGGATGGGCATCTAAGCTCGGCTTCGGACCTGCATCCCAGGTCAGCCCCGGACGTGCATTCCAGTTCCACCCTGGACCTGCACCCCAGCTAAACAAAGGAAATGCATCCCAGCTTGCCATGGAAATCCATCACAGCTCAGCCCTGGATCTGCATCAGGATAAGCACTGACCTTCATCCCAGCTCAGCCCCGGACCAGCATCAAAGCTAAGCCTTGGATTTGCATCCCAGCTCAGCCCTTGTCCTGCATCCCAGCTCAGCCCTTGTTCTGCATCCCAGCTAAGCCCTGGACCAGCATCCCATTTCAGACAAGGACATACATCCCAGATCAGCCATGGAAATGCATAAAGATAAGGACAGAATCTTCATCCCAGCTCAGCCGCAGACATGCATCAAAGCTAAGGCTTGGACCTGCATCCCAGCTCAGTCCTTGAAGTGCATCCCAGCTCAGCCCTGGGCCTGATTCCCAGCTCAACCGTACCTGCATCACAATTTGGGACCGGACCTGTATCACAGCTCGGGCCCAGACGTGCAACCCTGCTCAACCCTCGTCCTGCATCAAAGATAACATAACCCTTGGACATTCCAGCTCATCCGTGGACCTGCATTAAATCTCAGTCCATGACCTGCATCCCAGCTCCAACATGGATATGCATCCTAAATGAGGCCAAGACCTGAATCCCAGTTCCGGCCTGGACATGCAAGCCAGCTAAGCCCTGGATCTGAATCCCAGTTCAGTGCTAGAATTGCATCCCAGCAAAGCCCTGGACCAGAGTCCCAGCTCAGCCACTAGACCTGCATCCAGCTCACTCCTGGGCCTGCATCTCATTTAAACCCTGGACCTAAATTGCAGCTCAGTCATGGACCTGCATCCAAGCTCATCCATGGACTTGAATCCCAACTCAATTCTGGACCTGCATACAGCTCAGCCCTGGACCTGCATCCAAGCTCAGCCCATGATCTGCATCATAGCTCAGTCCTGACCTGAATCCCGGACATGCCATGGTCCTGTATCCC
Source organism: Lophiomys imhausi (assembly GCA_907164525.1). Taxonomy (NCBI): domain Eukaryota; kingdom Metazoa; phylum Chordata; class Mammalia; order Rodentia; family Muridae; genus Lophiomys; species Lophiomys imhausi. Next base: position 11,231 of record CAJQZJ010021916.1, on the reverse strand, counting down.
AGCTCAAACCTGGACCTTCATCACAGCTTGGTCTTGGACATGCATGCAGCTTGGCCCTACATCCCAGTTGAGCTCTGGATCTTAATCCATGCCCTGTCCTGGAACAGGATCCTATCTAAGTCTGGACCTGAATCCCAGTAAATCCGTACACATGCATCTAAGCTCGGCTTCTGACCTACATCCCAGGTCGGCCCTGGACATGCATCTAAGCTCAACCCTGGAACTGCATCCCAGCTAAGCCAAGGACAGGCATCCAAGCTCAGCCATGGACAGGCATCAAGATAAGCACTGGACCTGTGTCCCAACTCACCGTTGGATCTGCTTCCCAGCTCAGCCCTTGACCTGCATCCCACCTCAGCCCTGCACATGAATCCAAGTTCATTCATGGAAATTCATCCCAGTTCACCACTGGACCTTCATCACAACTAAGCCCAGGACATAAATCCCGGCTTATCCCTGAACCTGAATCATAGGTAAATCCTGGACCTGAATCCCAGCTCATCCCTGAATGTTTATCTAAGCTCTTCTATTGACCTGCATCCCTGGTCTGCCCAGGACATGCATCCCAGCTCAGCCCTGAACATGCATCCCTTCTCAGCCAAGGAAGTGCATCCCAGCTCATCCATGGAAATGCATCAGAGCTCAGCCCTAGACCTGTATTCCAGTTCAGCCTTGGAAATGCATTCCAGCTCAGTGTTGGAAATGCCTCCCAGATCAGCCCTGGACCTGCATCCCAGCACAGCCTTGGACATGCTTCCCAGCCTAGCCATGGAAATGAATTCCCATTCAGCACTGTAATTGCATCTAAGCTATGACGTGGACCACCAACCTAGCCCCACCGTGGACATAAATCCCAGCTCAGCCCTGGACCTCCATGCCATCTAGGTCGGGACCTGAATCCCAGCTCATACCAGGACATGCATCTACACTCGGCTTCTGATGTGCATCCCAAGTCAGCCCAAGACCTGCATCCCAGTTCAACCCTGGACCTGCATCCAAGCTAAGCCAAGGAAATGCATCCCATCTCAGCCATGGAAATGCATCTCAGCTCAGCCCTGGATCTGCCTCAAGATAAGCACTGGACCGATGTCCCAGCGCAGCACCCGACCTACAATTCCCTGGTGATAAATCCCAGCCCAGCCATGGACCTCCATTCCATCTAAGTCTGGACCTGAATCCCAGCTCATCCCTGGACGTGCACCTAAACTTGGCTTCTGACCTGCATCACAAGTCGCCCCAGAATATGCATCCCAGCTCAACCCTGGACCTGCAACCCAGCTCAGACTTGGACATGCTTCCCAGTCTAGCCAGGGAAATGCATGTCAGTTCAGCACTGTAATTGCATCAAAGGTATGACCTGGACCTGCATCCCAGCCCAGCCATGGACATGTATGACAGCTGAGCCTTGTACATGCATCCCAGCTCAGCCATAGAAATGCATCCTTGCTCAACCCTGGACCTGCATCAAAGCTAAGACTTGGACCTGCATCCTATCTCAGCCCTGGACATGCAACCAACTGAGACTCACCTGCATACCAGCAGCACCATGGACATGCATCCAAGCTCAGTCCTCGACCTGAATCCCAGAAGAGGATTGGACCTGCTTCCCAGCTCAGCCCTGGACCTGAATTCCATCTCAACCATGGACATGCCTGCATCTCAGCCATGGAAATGCATTTCAGTTCAGCACTTTAATATCCTCAAAGCTATGACCTGGACCTGCATCACAGCTCAGCCATGGACGTGCCTGCCAGGTCAGTCATGGAAATGCATCCCAGCTCAGCTCTGCACCTGCATCATGCACAGCCTTGGACATGCATCCCAGCTCAGCCATGGTATTGCATCCCTGCTCAACCCTGGACCTGCATCAAAGCTAAGACTTGGACCTGCATCCAAGCTCAGCCCTTGAACTGCATTCCAGCTCAGCCCAGGGCCTGAAACACAGCACAGCCCATACCTGCATCACAGCTTGGGACAGGACCTGTAACACAACTCAGGCCAAGCCCTGCATCCCTGCTCAACACTGGTACTGCATCAAATCAAACCTCGGACCTACCTAGCAGCTCTTCCCTGGACCTGCATCCAAGCTGACTTCTTGACCTGAACCCCAGCTCCACCATGGACATCCATCCTAACTCAGTCCTCAACTGATTCCCAGTTCAGGCCTGGACCTTCACCCCAGCTAAGCCCTGGACCTGAATCCCAGCTCAGCCCTAGACCTGAATCCCAGCAAAGCCCTGGACCTGAATGCCATCTCAGCCACTAGGCCTGCATCCAGCTCATTCCTGGGCCTGCATCCCAGCTCAGTCATGGAACTGCATCCAAGCTCATCAATGGACTTGAATCCCAACTCAATTCTGGACCTGCATCTCAGCTCAGCCCTGGACGTGCATACAAGTTCAGCCATGGAAATGCATCCCAGCTCAGCCATGGAAATGCATCACACCTCAGCCCTGGGTCTGAATCAAGATAAGCACTCTACCTGCATCCCAGCTCAGCCCCAAACATCATCACAACTAATCCGTGGACATAAATCCCAGCTCAGCCTTGGACCTCCATGCCATCTAGGTCTGGACCTGAATCCCAGCTCACACCAGGACGTGCATCTACACTCGGCTTCTGATGTGCATCCCAAGTCAGCCCAAGACCTGCATCCCAGTTCAACCCTGGACCTGCATCCAAGCTAAGCCAAGGAAATGAATCACATCTCAGCCATGGAAATGCATCTCAGCTCAGCCCTGGATCTGCCTCAAGATAAGCACTGGACCTATGTCCCAGCGCAGCTCCCGACCTAAAAACCCCTGGTCATACATCCCAGCCCAGCCATGGACCTCCATCCCATCTAAGTCTGGACCTGAATCCCAGCTCATCCCTGGACGTGCACCTAAACT
>CAJQZJ010021908.1:0-14656 GCA_907164525.1 Lophiomys imhausi | reverse complement strand
AGGTATTCACTAAATCTAACTTATATTAACCTATCAGCCCCTTCAACCTTCCGTATGCAAAAAGTAAGCATGACAAGGAACCTACTGGATTGTGTGACACAAAAGTTAGTGATGAGGCTCCCTATGTGCCAGGTGGCCTAAGCCTTTTGATTATATCAACATCTGTACTCCCAGCTGCTCCATGAGGGGACCTAATTGTCCCTATTTCTGAATAAGCTGAGGTTGGAGAAGCTGAAGTAATTCTTATAATGGTCTTCTGTGGGATGCTATGGCACTTAAATTAAGAAGTTTTGCTTTTTGTGAAAAAAAAAATAGTTAATATACCACCCAAAAACCTAGGAATTAGCCACAGATGTGATCCACTTTTGTTATCATAGCTAGAGTACATCTCCCTATCCGATATCCCTCATAGCTCAGTCAACCAAAGGGCTCCTCCATCCCTAGTGCACAGTGATTAAGCACCCTCACTGCCCTAACCTTCTGAAGCCAGTCACAGAGAAAAACCAATGTCAAATCAGTTTAAGTGCTGGGAAGAGATCTTTTCAGTAGCAATTGCAGAACAAATGCATAGACACCAAATACCCTGATCTGACATGTGAAGCCCAGGTGACGAATGACCTGAGCCAGAGTGGGAATGTGCTTGCTGGCTAATATGGATCCCAAAGCAGTAACCACATGCTGTTCTAGATGCTTGTGGCAACACCTGTAGCTGTTGGGCCTTCATGGGCACAGCAACCCTGTCATGCACACCAGATATTATTTCAAAGCAGTCCACTAAGACTCCTGGACCTTATCATCCTTCTGTCGTTTCTTCCACAACGTTTCATGATCCTTGAGTGTAGATGTGCAACAGATATTCCATTCAAGGATGGGCACTCTGTAATTGCTTATTCTTTACACTTTGGGCAATTGTAGTTGTCTGGAATAACCTCCCTCTGCTGCAACAAGAAACTCCTTTGATGCCAGATGAGAGCTACACTAATCTATGGATATAAAGATAAGCATTTAGAATGCAGTTGGATATTTTATCAACTTAGCAAAAATAAGAATAGTAAGTTCTCCTCCAGGGTATATGACCTCTCTAACCACTAGTTATTAGCTAGGTTTAGAATATCATAAAGAAGTACTCTACTATTTAGTGGTCCTTATCTATAATCAGACAGCCATTTGGTACCCCCGGGATACTAGTACCACTATTGATTGCATTATTGGACATATTTCACCAGAAGAGTAGTTGTTTTAGTTGGGAGAATTTACAACTAGAGAGGACTATTAATACTTGTTTTTCATCTGACAGTTTTCACAGCACCTTGTCACACTATGAGAACCATCTGGGATGATTTAGTCCTATGACTAAAGTGTATAATGTCTTTAGAAACAAGTCTTACCTTTACATTCTTTCAGGCAACCAAGAGCACTGACAAATATCTATTTTGGTTAGAGAAGGTCTCTTGGATCATAGTATATAAAAATTAAGTCTATATGAAGTTAAATGTAATTCTAAAAATCTGTGTATGCCGTTTAGCCCCAGGGCTTCTCGATTTCAGTTCTAATGATATTTGAGTTGTGAGACTTTTCAGTCTAAGTAGTATCTTGTGCACGATAAGATGTTCAGTATTATCTCTGAACTCTACCCAGGAAACACTGATAACACTCTCCTCTTCTGTGGTAAAACCAAAATTTGTTCCACATATTGCCAAATATTCCACTAGAAGCAAATAATTTAGCTTTTTGATTTTGTCATTAGCCAAACGGCAGGCAATAACAAGACTTTCCTCTGCAATGACAATGCAGATTCATGAATTCTTACATTCAGAGTGGAGAAGATCCTGGCAGATAGCAGGGGGGTCAGAGCATCTGAAAAACTGATGTTATGTCAGCAGCAGTGGTATGTAGAACAAGAGTGGATGAATAAGAATGGTCTCATTCTTGTCTTCTAACAGGCAACATACTTGCACCCCAGGTGCAAAGCATCAAGTTGCATTTCTCACTAAGGGTAAAATGAATTTCTTTATTCATCAAATATTAAGTAAGTCCTCTCTGTGTATCAAGGATGCAGGTGGGCTTTGAAAACAAATTAACAAACTTTTGTAATTGGGGCATCTATTTGGTAGAAAATGAAACCAGTAAAGTACAGTGCAAGGAGTGGTGGGGAGAGATGAAGAGAGAGATTATAAAGCACAGAGAGACAAGAGGTATGTCATCAGACCATCAAACACAAGGGAAGAGAGAGAAAAAGCAAAAGACACAATGAAGGTAAACATTATTGTGCAGAGTCTATTATACGTGCCTCCAGGACCTGACACAGCAAGCCAGCTAACCCAACTACCTACTTCAAAATGCCCACAATTCCTAGAGAAAATAACTCACTTGTTGAAATGTACAGCTGAGGGGTTTTTCTTTTCTTTTCAAGATTTATTTATTTCTTCGAGTTACACTTCAATCACAGCCCCCTCTCTCCTCCCCTCCTGGTCCCATCCTCCTATTCTCTTCCCCCTCTCCTTCTTATCCTCTTTTTTTAAGTTAAAGTGTATCTCCCCACCCCCAACATATCCCCTTAGTCCAATAAAAGGATCTTTTTCTTATAACAATAAATATAATACAAAACAATAAGAATAATTAGGTCACAATTATGAAAATTATAAGGTATAATATACATTCTCAATGCCCAAACCATATGTATTTGGCAACAGATAATAATATTCTATTATCTATCTATTTCAATGAGTTTAAAGTTCCATACCTAACTCAGTTTCCATCCTAACTTACATTACCACCTTAAAAAAAAACATCTTCTTAGACCTAGGACATCCTTTTAATTCCTAAATAACTTTAAACTTCATTGTCAGACTATAACTAACTAGTCTTCAACCACAACAGAGGCCTGAGCAGGATAAATATGTCTGAATAAACAGGAAGTACAGAGTAAGCAGCTTCCAAAATTAAGAAAGGACAGACAACTGGCTGCCTGGACAATCCCCAATTTCTCTTTATAGCATTGGAACATCTATTTTCAGCCCTTTTGCCTAGTATCTCTGACAGACATTAATTGTAAAGCAGGAATTATGAAGGACTTGCCTACCCTGTCTTGGCAGAGCTAGATAGGAGACAAGACAATTTTTGTCTTTTTCAGACTGCATTCTGTATACAGTTGAAGCGAGGGCTTTTTCTTGCCCAGTGGCTGCTATCTTGCTACTAATGCAGCCATCTCCAAATGGAGATTCTTCAATGCTCATCATCTGCTTGGAGAAGAATGGGGAGAGGGGTGCTGTCAGAAGTTGACATGTCTCAATATCAAAATATCTTAAGTTAAGAAAACATCTTTAAATACCATGTTCTACAGATCTCTTGATGCACAGCTGAGTTTTTACAAGAAAAAAAAATTGGATTGTTCAATTTGAATACAGTCAACTAGAATTCAGCCCTCACTCTGAGCTTTGGGCAGCAAAAAGGAGATATTGAACTGAGAACCCTGCCAAGGAGGGACATTTGACTTGTTATGCTGTAGGTAAGTGTGTGGACTTTTAAACACTGTCTACTAGTGTAAGTAGCCCTGTAAAACACACACACACACACACACACACACACACACACACACACACACACACACACTACCCTGACTGGAATACAGATGACTTTTTTTTTTTTAAATACTTTTTTTTTTTTTCTTCAAGTTACATCTCCATCGGGGGCCTGCAACCACCACAGCAATCCAATGTCGCTGGGACCGTTCAGCTCTACACAATGCCCCGGCAGGAACCTCAGTGAAGCCTGCAAGATCAGCTTCTGCCTACAAACCCCTTAGGTCATCTAAACAGCTGAGAACAGAAGGATTGAACATAAAAGGAGTGTACTAACACTTTTAACCATTTTATCCATTTGGGTTTGGGTCCCAAACAGGTCTACTACGACCCAAATCAGCAGGAAGTCACTTTAAGAGAGCGACGTCCCATGCCCAGAGGGTGGGGAAGGTGTTTCTCTGCCCTTCTTTTTGGTTATTTGAAGGATAACTGAAAACTCCGATATTTAGGGGAAGAGATTACAAGCTGATAAATGGTCCTGTTTAATGGGTTTTGGAGGTTAGCCCCAGGGACTTCCTACTTTTCCTTTTCTGTATCCTTCTTCCTCTCCTATGTAGGAGTGCATAGGCTTGAGAAAAATGAGATATAGACATAGCACAGGAAGGTCCAAGAAGAATGGGCAGATTATTGAATATGCCCTTATACCTTTGTATATTGATACAAAATTAGTAGTTTATTTGGCTAAAGTGGTATTGACCATTGTTTATTGTGCAAAAATAAGATTGTATTGGATTACATCGGTATTGATCTTTGTATATTGATACAAAATTAAGATTATAGTTGGTCACAATGGTATTGACCCTTGTATATGGATGTAATATTAAGATTGTATTGGGCTACATAGGCATTGAGCTTTGTATATTGATACATAATTAAGAGTATATTTAGCCACAATTGAATAGATCTTGGTATATTGATACAAAATTAAAGGTAATGCTTCCTAATGGTATCATACCTAGAGATACTTAAAAATAAAATGTGAAGCTCTGGCCTCTTGATAACAACCGTCTAAAACGGTCTAGGATAGTTAAGTAAAACAAACTCCTAGTCATGCAAACATGTCACTTTGTTAGCTACTATGACAGTCTATCACAGATATTCTCTAAACTACCCAGTAATCAAGTTGCTAAGAGACAAGCAACATTTGCTTATCTAAATACAAGAGATGGATAGGGCATCTTCAAAAACCCCAAGAGATCTTCAGAATATGGCATTCAAAGATGTTATCTTAAATTAAGATTTTCTTTTTTTTTTGATATCGAGACATATCAGCGCCTGACAGCACCCCCTATTCTACTCCAAGTAGAAGATAAGCATCGAAGAACCTCCACTGTAAGATGGTTGAATTAGTGACAGATGACTTTTTAACAGGCTAACAGTAGGAAAAGAACATAATAAAAAAGTCTTTCCTTCTCTGAATTTCATGTCTCCATACAGAGAGATATCTTTACCCTATTTTCTGTTCCAGTTCTCTGGTCCCCTCATGGCCACTAGTACAGCTTATATATGACCTTAGAAAAGAATAGGTTGTGTCAACTTTATCAGCTTTCTCTCTTCTCTTTCAGTATTTTCCTATCAAAGGAAACACGTATTTCCCTTGGCTTACTCATGCTGTAAGTTAAATGGAGACAAACCCTGAGGATGGCAAGATTTCTTAATCTATTTGTCATTCCTCTTTCCTGGGCCTTCTCAAATCCCAATGTCAGCCCACTGACCCTCAGCAGAAATTACACCCCATCCTCTTTTTCTCAGCAAGTAAAATCATCACTAGTTAAAATAGAGCATGGTTTTTACCCTGGAGAATCTCTTGAAATTACTGAGTAAAATAATGGAAAACCAATGAGCAGAACCTCCATCGGCATCCATGGGATTGGAAAAAATGTGTCCAATAAAGGTAAGTTCATAGAGCTGATGGTGATGAGGTTGATTTATAAAATTTGGGGGTGATTGCTATATTTTAATTATAGCATTATTACATAATGTATTAATAGATAGGTTCTATTAGTATGCTTAATTTACATTTCAGGAAAGTGAAGCATAGAGAGTTGATATAAGTAGTGCAGATCATTTACCTTATAAATCACAAGATTCAAAATCATGCATTCTGATCTCAAATTGTTCAAAAACCTTTTCAAAATCACTTATTTGTATAACAAGCAAGCAGATTGTGGGCAATATCAGAATAAAATCAAATTTGCTCAGAACATCAAGGATTTTAAATAATAGGAACATATAATTAAAACTATAATGATTGGTCATGAATGAAGTAAAAGAATAAATTGGGTACATAAGAAAAGAACACTATAAAAGAAATGACAGACACCCAGAACTTCCACAAATGAAAAAGAAAAAAGAAAATTTCCCAACAAGGGAGTTAAACAATAAAATAGCTACCACTAATACTTTAGAAAAAATTATATATAATAAATATGAGAAAAATACCAATGAAAACAGAGAGAACAAGAGAAATAGGACAGACTGTGATGTTCCAACAAGGGTCACAATATGGTTGCTCATAATATCACAAGGAAAGAACACAGGAAATAGAGAAACATAAAGTGGGGTGATGTCCAAGAATGGACAGTGAGGCTTCTTAGTTAAATCATCATTTAATTTACTTTTACTCTAATAAAATTTATTGAAATCCTAACAAGAACCTGCTGAGTTCGGGTTTATAAGTTCAGTTTAGTTTAACACAAATCCTGAAGAAAATGTGTATCATGGTACACTCTGAAAAATATCCTGAGATTGCTTGGAGAAAAATGAAAAATAACTGTAGAATAGAGTGCCTCAATGCATCATCCTAAAAAATAGCTCATGAAAAACACTGCACAAAGTAAGGATGTTCATATGAATAACAATGAGTTATATACAGAATAAGTAAGAGCAAATCTGAATCTAGTCACCTTAGTAAAAAATACAGGAAGGCAAAGAAAAAGAAGCTATCAAAAAGAGAACAAAGTGAATATATTTCAGGCCAGTATTAATTTCTTGACAGAGATATTAAAAATTAATGTGCCATAAAGAAAAATCATCAGAACAGAGAAGAAAAGGGATGCCAGTCTAGAATTTTATACCCACTTAAACTGTCAGTGAATAGATGATACAATAAAGAAATAATAAGATAAAATTTGAGAAATGTAACCATCAATAGACCTTCCCAAAAATTCAGTAAAGAATGTACCTCATAAGTTTAGTAAACTCAAAAGGAAGATGCATGCTAAAGAGGAGAATGGTCTTTTTTTTTTTTAATGAATAAGTTTGACATAAACCTAAATAATTAAATTAATCAGACAGAAGTGACTTTTATCAATTTAGTATCAGAACAATGGAAAGTTATTATTCTAAATTATCAACAGTGGGCTAACTAGTGAGTCTGAGAATTAAGTAATTATAAATTCACTGTAGCATTCTAATGAGAGACAGGAAGAGACACTGATTGTTAATCGCCATGCTGAAGTGTCCTAAAAACATGGAAACAATCAGAAAAAAAACAGCATCATAATGGTTTGCCTTTAAACCTCCAAAAGAATTAAAACATTTCCTGACCAGGAAAACATTCTAAGCAGAGAAAACCTTGTCCTAGCAAAGACCAACCGGGGTCAAGATGTGTTTTTGTGAACCACAGAGGCTCTAACTGGAGTGAGATCAAAGGTGAGAAAAGAGTGCTGTAGAGACTCAGTGTCCAGCCTCCTGCATTATTGAGAAATCCTTAGGATTGCCTAAGCTATAAACGAAGCCTTAGGGAAGTCTCTTGAAACCTGAAACATCCTGAATAGTTCTTGTTCATTCAGCATTGTCTTGTGTTTGCACAGTTCTTTGGGTTTCTCCAAACTTAATATGAAACCTTTTCCATGAATGTCCCTGAAAGAAATGAGTAAGACCAACCTGAGTGTTGTGTGAAAGGTTCTCACCATATTAACTGAGAACCAGAGGAGCACTATAGGGTCCTGTTTCATTGGCCAGAGTTGGTCACATGATCACTTCTAAATGAAATATTACAGAGAAGTCTAGGCAGTCAATGGTGGAGAAATGAATCAGACAAAATGGAAAGCACCAATAATGTGAACTTCACCTCATTCATTGTGTAGAGTTTAAGATGTCTTTCTTTTTTAAAATATCAGGCTAAATAATCTTGGGAGCCTTTGCTGCATCCTGTCCTTCCTCACATGAGGATCTGAAGGATTACTCCTTTCCAACGTTCAAGAATTTGTTCAGAAAACATTGTAATGCATTCTGTTACGTAACACCATGTACTTGTTTATTGAGCATCTTTCATGTGCCGGATATAATAAACAATGGAAGAATTTTAAATAGAAGTTACTGGTGACTCATAGATGTTTAATGACTTTGAGATTCTCCCAACTAGCAAATAAGTTCAGCAACTCTGGTTTCCTATGATAACTTCAGAATGTTCATCAAGAGATAATAATTTCACTCTTACAAAGTACTGCTAAACACTACCCATGCAGATGAGTAATCACTGACAAAAGATGTTATGTAACTGAAGCCAACCTTAGGAGAAAGTTGTGAGAGAAGAGGCAAGAGGAGGATCAGACTATATAGATCCTTGTAAACCATGATAAGGGCTTTTGCTGCTGCTGCTAGAGAAAAGGGCAATCATGGCTGTGTTTTGAGTATGAGACAGTCATTATTTTCTTAACTCTTTAAAGTTGGACTAGCCCTACTGTGTGCCAGATATGGAAATTGAGAAACTCAGCAGACTTCCTGGAATTAGCAATGTATTGAACAAAGATACCATCAGAGTAGATGGTGGATATGATTCAATTCTGAATATGTTTGAAGGAAATTACAAGAGATTTTTAATGGGAAAATTGTGTGATGTTCCAGGGGGTAAGGATGTTGGGAAATTACAAGGGTATAGATAGTAAAGAACATAAACAGAACAGTTTAGAGTTACAAAGAGATCACTCGGCTGAGAAGATGGGAATTAGTGTCACAATGATGGGTGGCTGTCAGTGCCTCAAGATCCACATCATCTGCCTTACCAGTGACTAGTAGCCCTTTCCAGTAAATCTTCCCAAAAATAACTGAGAAAGGACTCTGTTCTGGCTTTGATGAGACTTAACTATAAGAACCTCAAGCTCACGGGAGTCTGTCTTGAATTTCTTGCTCTCCTAGTAGAGATTTTTGCCTTGTATCCACTTCTCCATGTGATGGAAGGAAACATTGTTCATCAGGGAAGATGCCTCTGTTACCAGCTCTAGAGAGACGCAACAAGGATGTAAAATTTCTAGCATCCCTCACTCAGCATTTCTCTCTCTTTTTAACAATCCTTCACACAAACTTTCCTGCCATAAACTTTTTGCAAATGAAGATTAACTTACTTTGTGCTTACTACTGAAGGTGTTTTCAGTGAGGACAATTATTCACATGCATTCACTTGGAAATGGATGCCATAATGTGCTAAGTTTTAAGATATTTCTTGAAACAGTATGAATAATGTGTTTTATTTACATATAGTCATGCTAGTACATGCTTTAGAGGAAGAGTGGTATCATAGTAAGAGTAATATCCAACATTCTTAACAGTGTAGCTTTGAATGCAGGATTTCATCAAACCACTTAATGACCCAATGATCCCCCTTATCTATACCCCTTTGAAAAACAAATAACACATAAGGCTGCTATGAACATTGATGAGGAAACTTCCTTGTGATTTGGTGAGGAATCATTTGGATGTATACCCAGAGTGGTATAGCTGGGTCTTGAGGTAGAACTATTCCAAGTTTTCTATGATATCACCAGATTGATTTCCACAGTGGTTGTACAAGCTTGCACTCCCACCAGCAATGGAGGAGTGTTACCCTTTCTCCACAACCTTGCCAGCATGTGCTGTCATTTGAGTTTTTGATCTTAGCTATTCTGACAGGTGTGAGATGGAATCTCAGAGTCATATTGAGTTACATTTCTCTGATGATTAAGGATACCGAGCACTTCTTCAAGTGTCTCTCAGCCATTAGGGTTCCTCCTTTGTGAATTCTCTGTTTATCTCTTTTCCCCATTTTTTGATTGGATTATTTGGTTTCTTGGCATTTAATTTCTTGAGTTCTTTGCAAATTTTGGATATTACCCCGCTATTAGATGTGGGGCTGGTGAAGATTTTTTTCCCAATTTGTAGGTTGCCATTTTGTTCGAATGACAGTGTCTTTTGCCTTACAGAAGATTTTCAGTTTCATGAGGTCCCATTTATTGATTGTTGGTCTTAGATCCTGAGCTGTTGGTGTTCTGTTCACGAAGTTGTCACCTGTGCTGATGAGTTCGAGGGTTTTCCCCACTTTCTCTTCTAGTAGATTTGGTGTGTCAGGCCTTATGTTAAGATTTTGATCTATTTGGACTTAAGTTTTGTACAAGTTGATAAGTATGGGTCTAATTTCATTCTTTTACATGTTGACATCCAGTTGGACCAGCATCATTTGTTGAAGATGCTGTCCTTTTTCCATTGTGCGGTTTTGGCTTCTTTGTCAAAAATTTAAATGACCATAGGTTTGTGGGTTCATTTCTGGGTCTTCAATTCAATTCCATTGATTTACTGGTCTGTTTCTATAACAGTACCATGCTGTTTTTATTACTATTGCTCTGTAGTACAGCTTGAAATCTGGGATGGTGATAACTCCAGATTTTTTTTTGTTGTTGTTGTACAGGACTGACTTAGCTATTCTGGGTTTTTTGTTATTCCATATGAAGTTGAGAATTGCTTTTTCAAGGTATATAAAGAATTGTGGTGGTATTTTGATAGAAGTTGCATTGAATTTGTATATTGCTTTTGGCAGGATGGCCATTTTTATTATGTTGATCCTACCTATCCATGAGCATGGAAGATCTTTCCATCTTCTGATGGCCTCTTCAATTTCTTTCAATTTCAACATAGGACTTGAAGTTCTTGACATACAGGTCTTTCACTTGCTTGGTTAGAGTTACCTCCAGGTATTTTATATTGTTTGTGGTTATTGTGAAGGGTGTTGTTACCCTAATTTCTTTCTCAGCCCATTTATTTGTTATATAAAGAAGGGCTTCTTATTTTTTTAATTAATTTTGTAACCAGCCACCTTGCTGAAGATGTTTATCAGCTGTAAGAGTTCTCTGGTGGAATTTTTGGGGTCTCTTATGTATACTATCATATCGTCTGCAAATAGGGATGATTTGACTTCTTCATTTCCAATTTGTATCCCCTTGATCTCCTTTCACTGTTTTATTGCTCTAGCAAGGACTTCAAGAACTTCAAGTACGTTGAAGAGAATTGGTGAAAGTGGATATCCTTGTCTTGTCCCTGAGTTTAGAGGAAATGCTTCAAGTTTCTCTCCATTTAATTTGATCTTGACTACTGGCTTGCTCTATATCGCCTTTATTATTTCTAGGTATGGTCCTTGTATGCCCGTTCTCTCCAGGACTTTTAGTATGAAGGAGTGTTGGATATTGTCAAATGCTTTTTCAGCATCTAGTGAGATGATCATGTGGTTTTTTTTCTTTCAACTTGTTTATATGGTGACTTACATTGATGGATTTTCGTATGTTGAACCATACCTGCATTCCTGGGATGAAGCCTACCTGATCATGGTGTATGATAATTTTGATGTGTATAGCTAGAAACTGGAAACAACCCAGATGTCTCTCAACCGAGGAATGGATTTAAAAAAAAAAAAAACTGTGGTACATCTACACAATGGAATACTATTCAGCCATCAGAAACAAGGAAATCATGCAATTTGCAGCCAAGTGGATGGAACTAGAGAAGCTTATCCTGAGTGAGCTAACCCAGACTCACAAGGATGCACATGGCATCTAGTCACTTATAATCCGATTTTAGCCATATAGTACAGGATAACTGTACTACAACCAATGCACCAAAGGGAACAGGAACATGAACTTTGTTTCCTGTCCATGAGACACTTTGCCCTAGTGGTGCTGCCTTGTAGGCCCCCAGTGTATGAGGAGGCTCTTGGCCCTCATGTAACTTCTGAACTAGGGCAGGGGACTGTTATGTAGGGACACTCTTCACCAGAGGAGTGGGATGGAAAGGGTAGGAGGTTGAGGGTGGGAGGGCGGTACTGGGAGGGGTGGAAAGAGGGTAGTGTGATGGAGATGTAACCTGAAGTAATAAATAAATATTAAAAAAATAAAGAAAGAAAAACAAATAACACAAACATAAGAACAGGTGTTGTTTACCTACGTACACACAGCTAACCCATGGCAAGGTGAGTATTTCACTAATGGAGCTCCAGAATGCTTGACTTCTTTATGACTTTCAATATACTATTTATTATGTGAAGTTATCAGAACAGGGTATTCTCCTCCATGCAATCATGGGTTGTTATAAAGCAATCTTCATTTTGAAAAGGAAAAGTACATTTGATCTCTGGTGGCAGAGTTGAGCAAATTTCTAGAGACTGTTCTCAAGGAAGTGGCATTGATCTGTGAGTGGCATAAGGAAGATCTATTCAGTTGGAGGCCTCCTAACTTTGCTTTGCCCTGTCTGTAATGAACACACTCCACTTCCAGTGATGCTGCCCACAGAAACACAGTGTTTTCTTTTCAAGATTGCATAGGGTTCATTTCTGTAGCTGTCTGTGTTGAGATACATACAGAAAGTTTGAGTTTGAACTTCTAACCATTTGCATGCTCAAAAAAAAAAACTCTATGAAGAGTCTGTACACACCTGGAGTCAAACAAGGGGATACAAACAAAGGGTATGTGAGGTCATTTATGTGTTTGAGAAACAGGATTTCAAACAACAGAGCAACCATTAGGATCTTCATTCTTCCTTAAATATCGAGTCAAAGAATCTAATCATTTTAAGGGCTTGCCTTTTAAAAATAAAGCGTATTTTACAACCATTTTCTGGTCTCCAATTCTGTGTTAGATTTGTTTAGTGGGTCATGGGTTTCTTCCACAATATTTGGAACTCTTGATATGATGAAGCACATGAGTTTAATTGGAATTATTTATGAATCAACATCACAAAGATACCTACACAGAAAACAGAGCCATGGTCCAGCCTGGGCTTTTAGTCAGACTTTGTCTAGAGTTACATTTGTTTGTTTTAGCTGAGGTGGGCATTTTATTGTTTGTTTGTTTGTTTATATTTTTCTCCCTCTCTCCTTCCTTTCTTTCTTTGTAAGGCATCATATTTTGTCAGTCAGTCCTTTTCAGTTCTCATAAATATGACTAATGTGTCCCAATTTTTTCTTTGCCCTAGAGAATGTGGACACCAGCAACTGCAGCCACAATAGAGTCATCAGCTAGTGTTCAAGCACACAAGAGCCCTCTTTCTCCTCCACTTCTCTGTCATGAGAATTCCTGTGTAATCTTCCAGCACCTGCTCAGATGTCACTTTCTCAGCAGTATATTTCACGACTGCCCTAGACACTCTCAATATGTGACTCTCACTTTGACTGCAGGTCTTGTAGGGGGTCTCATATGTCATGTCTTTTCATCCCTCCATTCGTACTATGACCTCATAGTTAGAGATCTCTGAGGCAGTTTGCTTAATATTTCCTAACATATAGAAAATTTTAGAAATAATTTGGGGGTCCATAGACATAGGTGCATGCATCTATAATCAGAGGACACTTCCAACAACCACATGCCCAGAATTTTCTATTTGAAAATATTTAATATTACCATCAAAAATGAGGGAGATGATGGTGGGAGGGGATAAGACTTCAGTCAGGAGTAACATGTTTTGTTTTGTTATTAATTCTATTTAACAACACACTGAAGAGCAGTGATAATAGAGTGCTCACATTTCAAACTTGCAGAGAGTAAATTTTAAATATTCTCATGACAAAACATGTTCATTATTTGAGGTGACAGACAGATATGCTAACTAGCTTGATTCCATTGTTCCATTTTGTATTTATAAATCATAACATCACTCTGTGTCTCACTGTGCTGAATATAATTAATAATAGAGCATATTTAAGACCTGCTAAGACACTAAATTGTAAATGTCCTCATAGGAAAATGTATTCAGTATTTGAGGTGACAAATATATTAACTAGAGTGGCTTTATTGTTCCACATTAAATTCATAAATCATAACATCACATTTTCTCCCATACACTTATATAACTAAAAATGGTCAACTTCAGCAAAAATAAATAAATTGTTATAAATCATCAGAATAAATAATAGTAATCACAAGTGAAGAAGGCTTAAATGAGAATGAATACTATGGAAATGTTAAAAATCAACTTAGCAATTGCAAGAACAGCTAAATTAGGTAAATTTCATTACTTTAACTTAAAATGGAAAGAATAAGTGTGAAAATAACCTTGAAAACAATTTAAGAGCTTAAATAAAACAGGCCATCATTCAAATTTGATACTAATGGCTCTCAGAACACAACACAGGGTCTCACAACACAGTAGAACACAGTCTGTTGACTGTTGGGTAAAAGGTGACATTTGAGAATGTGTTCTTTACAGTTCTTTTCATTTTGAACCTTTAGTTCATGCTCTTCTTAGCTATCAGCCACTTTACCCAGTTCAGCATTGCAAAACTCTAATGGCTGAGTCTTCATCAACTCTGGCCACTGTTACCTGCTGAGAGGCTGAAACAGAAAGTATTTCTTTACACAAAGTTCTAAAAGTTGGGAAGTTCAAGGTCAAGACAGATTCAGCCTTTTGGGGGTTCCATTTTCTGGTTCAAAGAAGATCTTACCTCCTGTGATTCACATGATAGAAGGAGGTCCTTGAGACCTGTTTTATAAGGGCACAAATCTCTCCCATAAGGGCTCCCACACTTATGTCATGTCCCAGAGAGGCCTCCTCCAAATGCTATCTGCACTCTTGGATTTTCAACATATGGATTACGAGGAGAAACAAAGACCACATAGCACAGTGTGAAAATGTTTGTTTCTTAAATTCTTTATTAAAATAAATTATCACAGAAGGCACTCACTATGGGTATGAAACAAAGAAACAAGGAAAAGAATAATGAACATGGGATCTGACAACTCAGCTTCCTCCAGCTATGCAATGAGAGAAACATTGCTTCTCTGCTTATGTCTCCAGTATTCTCTCCCCCCTTTGAAATGAAAAACAAAACAAAACAA
>CAJQZJ010021904.1:0-23372 GCA_907164525.1 Lophiomys imhausi | reverse complement strand
CTTGTGCAACCACTATGGAGGTCTGTCTGGCGATATCTTAGAAATCTAGGAATAACCTTGCCTCAGGACCCAGCCATACCACTTCTGGGTATACACCCAAAGGACCTCTCACGGAGACATAGGGAAGTCTCCTCATCTATGTTCATAGCAGCCTTATTTGTAATAGATAGAAATTGGAAATAACCCAGATGTCCCTCAACTGAAGAATGGATTAAAAATTGTGGTACATCTACAAAATGGAATACTACTCAGCTATCAGAAACAATGAAATCATGCAATTTGCAACCAAATGGATGGATCTAGAGGAGCTCATCCTGAGTGAGCTAACCCAGTCTCAGAAGGATGCACATGGCATCTATTCACTTATAGTAGGATTTTAACTATATCGTACAGGATATCTGTACGACAACCAATGCATTAAAAGGAACAAGGACATAATTTTTTTTTATCTTTTTCTTTTTCCTTCTTTTTTTCTTTTCTCTTTTTCCTTTTCCCTTCTCTTTTTCCTCTCTTTTTTTTGTTGATATTCTTTGTTTTTGTAGGTTTGTGTGTTTGTTGGTCTTTTTTTTAGTATTCCCCCAGTAGCAATGAGACACCATTCACTGGCAGTACTGCCGCATAGGCCCCCGGTGAATGAAGAGGCTCTTGGCCCTCATATGACTCCTGATCTGTGGTGAGAGAATGTTAGGCAGGGACACTCCACCCCAGAGGAACAAGACGGAAGGGTCAGGGGGTAGAGCATGGGAGGGTGGGGCTGGGAAGTGGGACAAGAGGACAATATGATAAGGATGTAACCTGAAGCAACAAACAAATAAATTTATTAACTAAAAAAAAAAAAAAAAAAAAGGCAGGGGGCAGGGCTGAAACACTGTGAATGGAACAGAGGATACAGCCATTCGGCCTTCTTTTGCAGACCTCCAGGTGTAGAGAAGACGTGGAGCTAAGGTAAAAATACAAGAGAATTGTGGTATTGGCCCATGCCTTTGACTTCAGCGGAGACGGGGGAGGGGGGGGAGCACCGTAGAGTTGGTGGTCTGGTCTTATGTATTCTGGAGTCATACTGAGCGAGGTGGTGAGGGTGCATACTCTTGGTCCCACCATTCAAGAAGAGTACACCCTTGGTCCCAGCTCCCAGCACACTGGAGACAGAAATGGGCAGATCCCGGAACTCAGGGTCAGCCTGATGCAGGGCAAACACTAAATAGAGAAAGACTTCGATCCAGGAGTGGTGGAACACATCTTTGATCCCTTCAGATGGGAAACACAGGTCCCTGATCCCAATAATTAGAGTTCAGAGACACACACATGGGATTTGGAGGGACCTAGGTTTGGAGGCTACTTACAAAAGGCCTTCTCGATGCAGGCAGATTGTCCTTTGAGATCTCTAAATATATACACCACAGCTGGTTTAGCTCCAAGGTGACAGAATGATTTTTTCTTTAACCCGGATTGAAAGATAACGCTTTGTATGTTGTCAGAAGACCAAATTAGCTTCAGGAGAAGTACTACCTAGCCCCCCCCAACCCCCCCCAAAAAAGAGGACAATTTTCCTAGGGTTGGGATTGGGGCAGGGCTCTGTTCTTATCGTTCCAGGAGAATCGAAGCGTCCATTAGGGGAGCCCAGGGACGGCTGGACAGCGGAAACCTCAGCAGAGAGCAGAATCAGGCACCAAGGAGGACGAGTGACCCAGTTGATTCTGCCTGGCAGACTTCCTCAATAGCTGTCTCCATCGGGGGCCTGCAACCACCACAGCAATCCAATGTCACTGGGACCGCTCAGCTCTACACAATGCCCTGGCAGGAACCTCAGTGAAACCTGCAAGATCAGCTTCTGCCTACAAACCCCTTAGGTCATCTAAACAGCTGAGAACAGAAGGACTGAACATAAAAGGAGTGTACTAACATTTTTAATCATTTTTCCCATTTGGGTTCGGGCCCCAAACAGGTCTACTACAACCCAAATCAGCAGGAAGTCACTTTAAGAGAGCAATGTCCCATGCCCAGAGGGTGGGGAGGGTGTTTCTCCGCCCTTCTTTTTGGTTATTTGAAGGATAACTGAAAACTCTGTTATGTAGGGGAAGAGACTACAAGCTGATAAATGGTCCTGTCTTAATGGGTTTTGGAGGTTAGCCCTAGGGAATTCCTACTTTTCCTTTTCTGTATCCTTCTTCCTCTCCTATGTAGGAGTGCATGGGCTTGAGAAAAATGAGATATAGACATAGCACAGGAAGGTCCAAGAAGAAGGGGCAGATTATTGAATATGCCCTTATACCTTTGTATATTGATACAAAAATTAGTAGTTTATTTGGCTAAAGTGGTATTGACCATTGTTTATTGTGCAAAAATAAGATTGTATTGGATTACATTGGTATTGATCTTTGTATATTGATACAAAATTAAGATTATAGTTGGCCACAATGGTATTGACCCTTGCATATGGACATAATATTAAGATTATATTGGGCTACATAGGCATTGATCTTGGTATATTGATACATAATTAAGAGTATATTTAACCACAATTGAACAGATCTTTGTATATTGATTCAAATTTAAAGGTAATGCTTCCTAATGTTATCATACCTAGAGATACTTAAAAATAAAATATGAAGCTCTGACCTCTTGATACCAACCGTCTAAAACGGTCTAGGATAGTTAAAACAAACTCCTAGTCATGCAAACATGTCACTTTATTAGCTACTATGACAGTCTATCACAGATATTCTCTAAACTACCCAGTAATCAAGTTGCTAAGAGACAAGCAACATTTGCTTATCTAAATACAAGAGATGGATAGGGCATCTTCAAAAACCCCTAGAGATCTGCAGAGTATGGCATTCAAAGATGTTACCTTAAATCAAGATTTTTTTTTGATATCGAGACATATCAGCACCTGACAGCACCCCCTATTCTACTCTAAGTAGAAGATAAGCATCGAAGAACCTCCACTGTAAGATGGTTGAATTAGTGGCAAGCCTTTCTCTTGGCATGAAAAAACCCCTTGCACCAACTGCAGACAGACTGCTGTCCAAAAAGGACAAAACTTGGTAGCAGGGAAGTTGACAGCCTAACTCTGCCAAGACAGGGTAGGTAAGTCCTCCATAATCCCTGCTCTACAACAAATGTCTGTCAGAGAAACAGGACCCAAAGGCTGAAGATTGATGCTGGAATGTATGGAGAGAAAATGGGAACTGTCCAGGCAGTCATTGGTAAGTTCTTTCTTACTTTTGGAAGCTGCAGGCCCTGCACTTCCTATATAAGCAAATATATTTATCCCTCTCAGGTCTCTGAGGTGGTTGAAGAATAGACAGCTAGAGTCTCATAGTTAAATTTTGAACTGTTTAGGAATCAAGGGGGTGTTATAGATCTAAGAAGATACTCTTAAAAGTGTGTTGCAAGATAGTATGAATGTTGAGTCACATATAGACCTTTAAACTCATGGAGTTGGTTAGATAGTAGAATGTTAAAGTCAGGGACCAAATATGTATAAACTGGACATTGGGAAGGTATACTGGGCCAATTTACTCTCATAAATATGGCATATTTATATCTATTGTTTTGTATAATACTTACTGTTATAAGAGAAGGAACCATCTGTTGGACTGAAAGGGGAAACTTCTAGGGGGAAGAGGGTGGAAGGGCGGGTTAGGAAGGGGGAATAGGGAGGGGTTTGTTACTGAGATGTAACTTGAAGAAAAAAAATTAAAGTACCTAATAAAAAATAAATAAGAAGTCTATGTCCAAGTTTCCTTTGGTGTGTTAGTTGTAGTATCGATACCTTCTACTATATAGCTAAAATCCTACTATAAGTGAATAGATGTCATATGTGTCCTTCTGAGTCTGGGTTAGTTCACTCAGGATGAGCTTTTCTAGTTCCATCCATTTGGCGGCAAATTGCATAATTTCATTGTTTCTGATAGCTGAATAATATTCCATTGTGTAGATGTACCACAGTTTTTTAACCCATTCTTCAGTTGAGGGACATCTGGGTTGTTTCCAGTTTCTAGCTATTACAAATAAGACTGCTATAAATACAGATGAGGAAACTTCCTTATGATTCCGTGAAGAGACATTTGGGTGTATACCCAGAAGTGGTATGGCTGGGTCCTGAGTCAGAGCTATTCCTAGTTTTCTAAGATATCACCAGACTGACCTCCATAGTGGTTGCACAAGCCTGCACTCCCACCAGCAATGGAGTAGGGTACCCCTTTCTCCACACCCTCGCCAGCATGTGCTGTCATTTGAGTTTTTGATCCTAGCCATTCTGACAGGTGTGTGATGGAATCTCAGAGTCGTCTTGAGTTGCATTTCTCTGATGATTAAGGATGTTGAGCATTTCTTCAGGTGTCTCTCAGCCATTAGGGATTCCTCCTTCGTGAATTCTCTATTTAGCTCTGTCTCCCATTATTTGATTGGATTATTTGGTTTCTTGGCATTTAATTTCTTGAGTTCTTTGTAGATTTTGGATATTAGCCCTCTGTCAGATGTGGGATTTGTGAAGATTTTCTCCCAGTCTGTAGGCTGCCATTTTGTTCGAATGACAGTGTCCTTTGCCTTACAGAAGCTTTTCAGTTTCATGAGGTCCCACTTATTGATTGTTGATCTCAAGTCCTGAACTGTTGGTGTTCTGTTAAGGAAGTTGTCGCCTGTGCCAATCATTTCGAGGATTTCTCCCACTTTTTCTTCTAGTAGATTTAGTGTGACCGGCCTTATGTTAAGGTCTTTGATCCACTTGAACTTAAGTTTTGTACAGGGTAATAAGTATGGGTGTAACTTCATTCTTTTACAAATGGATATCCAGTTGGACCAGCACCATTTGTTGAAGATGCTGTCCTTCTTCCATTGTGCCGTTTGGCTTCTTTGTGAAAAATTAGGTGGCCATAAGTGTGTGGGTCTATTTCTGGATCTTCAATTCGATTCCATTGATCTACTGGTCTGTTTATAAACCAATACCATGCTGCTTTTACAACTATTGCTCTGTAGTACAGCTTGAAATCTGGGATGGTAATACCTCCAGATGTTTTTTTATTGTACGGGATTAATTTAGATATTCTGGGCTTTTTGTTGTTCCATATGAAATTGAGGCTACCTCTTTCCAAGTCTATAAAAAATTGTGTTGGTATTTTGATAGGAATTGCATTGAATCTATATATTGCTTTTGGTAGGATGGCCATTTTTATTATCTTGATCCTACCTCTCCATGAGCATGGAAGGTCTTTCCATCTTCTAAAGGCCTCTTCCATTTCTTTCTTCAAGGGCTTGAAGTTCTTGTTGTACAGGTCCTTTACTTGCTTGCTTAGAGTTACCCCCCGGTATTTTATGTTGTTTGCGGCTATTGTGAAGGGGGTTGTTTCCCTTATTTCTTCCTCAGCCCATTTGTTTGTTGTATAAAGAAGTGCTTCTGATTTTTTTTTAATTAATTTTGTGTCCAGCCACTTTGCTGAAGGTGTTTATCAGCTGTAAGAGTTCTCTGGTGGAATTTTTGGGGTCGCTTATATATACTATCATATCATCTGCAAATAGGGATAATTTGACTTCTTAGTTTACGATGTTTATCCCCTTGATCTCCTTTAGTTGTCTTATTGCTCTAGCAAGAACTTCAAGTACTATATTGAAGAGATATTGTGAAAGTGGACAACCTTGTCTTGTCCCTGAGTTTAGAGGAAATGCTTCAAGTTTCTCTCCATTTATTTTGATGTTGACCACTGGCCTGCTGTATATTGCCTTTAATATTTCTAGGTACAGCCCTTGTATGCCCGTTCACTCCAGAACTTTTAGCATGAAGGGGTGTTGGATTTTGTCAAATGCTTTTTCTGCATCTAGCGAGATTATCATGTGGTTTTTTTCTTTCATCTTGTTTATGTGGTGAATGACGTTGATAGACTTTCGTATGTTGAACCGAACCATCCCTGCATCCCTGGGATGAAGCCTACTTGATCATGGTGTATGATACTTTTGATGTGTTCTTGATTCGGTTTGCTAGTATTTTATTAAGTATTATTGCATCTATGTTCATGAGGGAGATTGGTCTGAAGTTCTCTTTCTTTGTTGGGTCTTTGTGTGGTTTAGGAATAAGGGTGATTGTGGCCTCGTAGAATGAGTTTGGCAATGTTCTTTCAGATTCTATTTGGTGAAAGAGTTTGAAAAGTATTGATGTTAGCTCCTCTTTGAAGTTCCGGTAGAATTCCATGCTAAAGCCATCTGGCCCTGGACTTTTTTTTGGTTGGGAGATTTTTAATGACTGTTTCTATTTCCTTAGGGGTTATAGGGCTGTTTAATCTGTTTATCTGATCTTTATTTAGCTTCGGTAGTTGGAATCTATCAAGAAAATTGTCCATTTCACTTAAGTTTTCAAATTTGATAGATTATAGATTTTTAAAGTAGGATCCAAATATTCTCTGGATTTCCTCAATGTCTGTTGTTATTTCTCCCTTTTCATTTCTGATTTTGTTGATTTGTGTTTTCTCCCTCTGTCTTTTAGTTAATTTGACTAAGGGTCTGTCTATTTTGTTGATTTTCTCGAAGAACCAACTCTCGGTTTCATTGATTCTTTGTATAGTTCTTTTTTGTTTCTAAGTTGTTGATTTCAGCCCTAAGTTTGATGATCTCCTGCCTTATGCTCCTCTTGGGAGTGTTTGCTTCTTTTTTTTTTTTTTTCCAATTCACCCAGTTTAGTTGTTAATTCGCTAATATGAGGTGTCACAATTTTCTTTTTGAAGGCACTTAGTGCTATGAACTTTCCTCATAGCACAGCTTTCATTGTGTCCCATAGGTTTGGGTATGTTGTGTCTTCATTTTCGTTGTATTTTAAGAAGTCTTTGATTTCCTTCTTTATTTCTTCCCTGACCCAGTGGTCCTCTAGTAAAGAGTTGTTTAATTTCCATGTGAGTGTAGACTTTCTGTTGATTCTTTTGCTATTGAAGTCCAGCTTTATTCCATGGTGATCTGATAAGATACAAGGGGTTATTTCAATTTTTTTGTATCTGTTGAGGCTCTCTTTGTGTCCAACTATATGGTCGATTTTGGAGAAGGTTCTGTGAGGTGCTGAGAAGAAGGTGTATTCTTTTGTGTTTGGGTGAAACGTTCTGTAGATATCCGTTAGGTCCATTTGGTACTGGATCTCTGCTAGACTCATTATTTCTCTGTTTGGCTTCTGTCTTGATGATCTGTCCATAGTTGTGAGTGAGGTGTTGAAGTCTCCCACTAATAAAGTGTTTGGATCAATGTGCGATTTCAGTTTTAGAAGTTTTTCTTTTATAAATGTAGGTGCCTTTTTATTTGGGGCATAGATGTTCAATACTGAGATGAACTCTTGTTGGATATTTCCTTTAATGTGTATGTAATGCCCTTCTCTGTCTTTTTTTTATTAACTTCAATTGGAAGTCTATTTTGTTTGATATTAGGGTGGCTACTCCAGCTTGTTTTCTGGGTCCATTTGCTAGGAAAACCTTTTCCCAGCCCTTTACTCTGTTTATCCTCAATAGTGAGGTGTGTTTTTTGTATACAATAAAAAGATGGGTTTTGTTTACGGATCCAGTCTGTAAGTCTGTGTCTTTTTATTGGCGAGTTGAGTCCATTGAGGTTGATGGATATTAGTGACCAGGGGTTGTTATTTCCCATTATTTTGGTATAGCTGGCTGTCTTGTGTTTCTCTTTTGTTTAGTTGCTGTGGAGGTTTCTACTTCCTCTGTTTTCTTGGGTGTAGTTATCTTCTCTGTGTTGGAATTTTCCTTCTAGGATCTTCTGTAGGGCTGGGTTTGTGAGGAGATATTGTTTGAATTTGATTTTGTCATAGAATATCTTGTTTTCTCCTTCTATGTTGATAGAGACTTTTGCTGGATATAGTAGTCTGGCTGGGCACCTACGCTCTCTCAGAGCTTGTAGGACATCTGTCCAGGCCCTTCTAGCTTTTAAAGTTTCTGAGGAGAAGTCAGGTGTGGTTCTGATGGGTCGGCCATTGTATCTGACTTGGCCTTTTTCTCTTACAGCTTTTAATATCCTTTCTTTGTTCTCTACATTTAGAGTTTCTATTATTATGTGGTGAGAGGAGTTTCTTTTCTGATCTAATCTGTTTGGTGTTCTGTAAGCCTCTTGGATTTTTACTGGCATCTCTTTCTTTAGGTTTGGGAAGTTTTCTTCTATGATTTTGTTGAAGATATTTCCTGGACCATGGAGTCGGGAGTCTTCTCTTTCCTCTATGCTATAATTCTTAGGTTACATCTTTTTTTCATTGAGTCCTTGAGTTCTTGGATGTTGTGGGTGAGAGATTTTTTTTAGCTTTCTCATTTTCTTTGGATGTTGTACTGATTTCTTCCATCGAATCTTCCATGCCTGAGATCCTGTCTTCCGTCTCTTGCATCCTGTTTTTCATACTCACATCCGTAGTTCCTGTTTTCTTCTCTTGATTCTCCATTTCCTTTTTTAACTCTGACTGTGTTTTCTTTATTGTTTCCATTTCTATTTTCATGTCTTGAGTGGTAGTGTTCGTTTTGTACATTTCCTTCTCCAGTTTGTTTGTTTTTCTCTGGAGATCTTTCATTGCTTTATCCTTTTCCTGTTCAAGCTGGGTCACCTTGGCTTGGAGCTCTATAATGATGTTATCCATTGTTTTGACTTGTAAGATTGTGGCTTCTTTGAATTCCTTCATAGTTTTAAGTTCTTCTTGAAGGGACTTTATCACTTTCCATACTGTAGAATTGTCATCATTTTCATGTGTTTCAGTTGTGGTAAGGTGGTTCGGGCTGGACGGAATAGTGTTGCTTTCTTTTGTTGGAGACATTTCGCTCTGTTTTTTTTTTTTTTTTTTTTTGCCTCTGGCCTCTGGCCATGTGGAATTTGCTGTCTTCTGGACTTGGATCCAAAGGGGGCACTGTGGCGTAGGATTCGAGTTGCCTTACTCCACCCCTATAAGGTGAGTCATTCAGTCCCGCCTCCCAGGTGGGGACCTAATTAATTCAGGTGGCGGGGCTGTTTACAAGTAAGCTCTGAATCCCTGCCCGAAGGGCTTGTACTAGTACATAAGACTGATATATGACCGTTTCAAATATCTAGCAGTTTTCCCGGGGTTTGTTCCTGTAGCGGGTAAGTCTGCAGTTCAGCTGCAATAGCCTTGCTACTCCTGCAGCTTGGAGACTGGCCGGTGAAGTCACAGACTGTTATCTGTTATCTGAAGGCACTTTGCAGGGGATCTCCCGCTCACTTCCAAGGGTTGCTACCTTTCGCTAGATAATTGGATGGGATCGTCTCTGTGAGACCTGGGAGTGCCCAGCAGGGTGGGGATTATCTCTGCGTGGTTTCTGAATCTGCTGGCTGGGTATTAGGTTAGAACTTACCAGGATTTCTCCTTTTGGGGGGATGGGTTATCCCGATTCCCCGGTCCAGAGGCTTCCTAGCGTGTCCGAGATTCGGAAGTGGCGTCCTGCCCAGGCATCTTCCATGGTCCCTGTGTAGCCGGGTGAGATTTAGAAGGGGTCGTGCCCTTTTTTTACAGTGTCCTGGAACACTTGCCGCCTTGTGATTGTTGACCCCGAAATCAAAATACGTCTGCGCCGGCCGCCGCCATCTTGGACCCCCTATGACTTCTTTATATACTCTTGACATTGATCCCTTTTCAGATATACAGCAGACAAAGATTGTTGTCTTGTGGCCTTTCTATTCATCTGGTTGATTGTTTCTTTAGCTGTGAAAAAGGTTTTAATTTCATGAGGTTGCTGACAATAATCTTTGGACAAATGGAGTTCTATTCAGGAAGTACTTTCCTATGTCTATATCATGTAGGATACCACCTATCTTCCAACAATTTTCGATTTCACACTGAGGTCTTTCATTCATTTGGATTTAGATATGGAGTAAGATGATAGATGCAGGTTTATTTTAATTTTTCTGAATGTGAACACACTGTTTCCACATCATCATTTGTTGAAGATGCTTTCTTTTTTCCAGCTTATATCTTTGATGTATTTTTTAAATATTAACTGACCAAATTACATGTCCTAATTTTTGGATCTTTTACTTTGTTCCATAGGTGTACGTGTCTGTTTATGTGCCAGTACCATATTGTTCTTTGTTACTAAAGCTATGGTATATATCTTCAGATCTATTTTTTTTCTATTTTTGTTGGGTAACTCAAGTGATTTTTTACTTTAAGTTCAGTCATATAGCTTATTACATTTATTTACTACACATTTTGGACCATTGTGCATTTCAATGATAAAGTAAACTTTGGGATGGTGTATAATCTTTTTTGAAGTATGTCTGTATTCTGCTTGCAAGAATTTCACTGGTAGTTTTGAGTGTATACTCATCAGGGACATTGTACTTTAATTATGTTGTATCTTCACTTGGTTTTCAGTTAGAATGATACTCACTACATAGGAGGAGTTCAGAAGTAGTTCTTCTTTGTATTTACTTGCCTTTGGCTACATTAAGAAGGAACAGACATATATCTTCTTTGAATGACTGGAGATTTCATGTGAATCCATGGGCTTGTGTATTTTTTGACTGAACACTTTTATTAGTTCTCCAATCTCATTTTTCATATGCAACACTATTTTATTTATTTAAATTAATTAGCTAATTAATTAACTTTACTTCCTGATTTCAGCTTCCCCTCCTCACCTCCCATCCTCCCTTTCTACTTCAAAAAGGGGAGGACTCCCATGAATATCAACCCACCTTGGCATATAAAGTTTCAGCAGGACTAGGTACTCCTTTAGTTCTCCCCCGCCTCCACAGAATTTCCCAAGCTTCAACTTCCCTTTGGTTGTGTGTTCCTGAATCTGTTTCTATTAGTTGCTGGATGAAGCCTCTCAGATGAAAGTTATGCTAGGTGCTTGACTGTGAGTATAGCATAATAGCATTAATAGTGTCATGGATGAGCTTTCTCATGGCATGAGTTTAAAGCTTGGCCTGTCATTGTTTGAACATTCCCTCGATTTCTGCTGCATATTTACCATTGTTCATATTGTAGACAGGACAAATTGTGGACCATAGGTTTTATGGCTAGGTTCATGTCTCATTACCTCAATTGGTAGTCTTTTCTGATTACAGCACATGACCTTTTAAGGTTCCATATTCCCCTTTGCTAGAAATCTTAGCTAGGGTCACCTTCATAGATTCCTGGGAAATTCCATTGTCCTAGGATTCTAACTCATCCCAGTGATGGTGCACCAATGATTCCAGTTCTCTCTCTCTCTCTCTCTCTCTCTCTCTCTCTCTCTCTCTGTTTTCCTCCTATTTGATCTCTCATGCACACCTCCCGACCAGCCTCTTTACCCAGGTTCCTCCCTCCACCAACAAGAACATCAATTCAAACACTAAGATCAACAATTAATGAATAGGATCTCATAAAACTGAAAAGCTTCTGTAAGGCAAAGGAAGCTATCAAAAGAACAAATCTGCAACCTACAGAATGTGAAAAGATCTTCATCAACTCTACATTTGACAGAAAGCTGATATTAAAATATTTGAAGAACTCAAGAAAGTAGACCACAACAAACCAAACAACCCAATTTAAAAAATGGGGTCCATATCTAAACAAAGACTTCTCAGCAAAGAAGTCTCTATTGGCCAAGAAGCTCTTAAAGAAATGTTCATCATCTTTAGTCATCATGGAATTGCAAATCAAAATGTCTCTGAGATTTCATCTTACAACAGTTAGCATGGCTAAGATCAAAACCTCAAGTGACAGCACATAATGGTGAGGATGTGGAATAAGGAAAAACTAGTCCATGGCTGGTGGGAGTGCAAACATGTACAACTACTTTTGAAATCAATGTGGAGTTTTCACATAATATAAATAGTTCTAGCTCAAGACCCAACTATACCACTCATAGGCATTTACCAAACAGATGTTCCACCATATCACAAGAAGACTTGCTCTGCTATGTTTGTAGCAGCTTTGTTCATAACAGCCAGAAACTAAGAACAACTCAGATGTTCCTCAACCAAAGAATGGATAAAGAAACTGTGGTATATTTACACAATGGAATACTACTGAGATATTAAAAGCAAGGACATTCTTAAAATTTGGAGGCAAATCTGTGGAACTAAAGAATACCATCCTGAGTGAGGAAACCATACCCAGAAAGACAAACGTGGTAAATACTCACTTAAAAGTACATAATTCCCATAAAGTACTGGATAACCATGCTACAATCCACAGGCCCAAAGAAGCTAAGTAACAAGGAGTACCCAGGGGAGAATACTTGAATCCCACTAAGAAGGAGAAATAAAATAAACACTGGAAATAGAAGGAGAGAGAGAACATGATGGGAAAAGGAGTAGAGAGGGAAACAGTGAGGGGAATGATCAGGTGTGAGGAGAGTGGGGATGAGGGTGAGAGGGCTGAGTTTGAGAAGGTAAATCAGTAGAGGAGGCATCACTGGGACAAGCTAGGGACCTGGGACATGGGAGGCTCCTGGAAAGATATGGGGGTTACCATAGCAGAGTCTCCTAGCAGCAAGGCATACTGAGACTGATGTGGTCATCTCCTGTAGTCAGACAGGACTTCTGGTGGAAGGACTGGGGGAGAAACCCAACCACAAAAACCTTGTCCAAAAATTATCTTCTTATAAGATGTGCAGGTATAAAGTTGGAACAGAGACTGCAGGAATGACCAACCAAGGACTGGCCAAACTTGAGACCCACCCTATGGAAAAGAGCCAATGATCGACACTATTCATGATACTTTGCTATTCTTGTAGACAGGAACTTAGCATAACTGTCATCTGACAGGCTTCATCCAGCAGATAAAGGAAACAGATGCAGAGACCTACAGATAAACATTAGACAGATCTCGGAAAGTCTTGTAGAAGAGTTAGGGGAACGGTTGAGTGGGCTAGAGGAATCAAGGACACCACAAGAAGACCTACAGAGAAAACTAACCTGGGTCCATGGGTGCTCATAGAGACTTAACCACCAACTGAAGAGCATGCATGGACTGAATGTCGGCCTCCTACACATATGAAGGTAATGGAATGATTGTTTTTCATGTGAGTGCTCTAATAATAGGATCAGGGGCTGTCTTGCACTCTTTTCTCCCTTTGTATCCTTTTTCCCTAGCAGAGCTGCCTTGTCTTGTCTCAGTGGAAGAGGAGGCACTTAGTCCTGATGTTACTTGATTAGCTAGGACAGGTTGGTGCACCAGGAAGGGTTGTGGAATGGTGGAAGGTGGTTGAATGGTGGTACTGAGAAGAACAGAAGGAGTAGGGCTACTACTGGGATATAAAATGAACAAATAAATTAATTTAAAATGAAAAAAGAAACTAGTGGGTTACTCCATCACCTTTAGTGTCACTATTGTACAAGTGGCATATCTTACCATATTAGTCATTATTTTATCTCCAAGTAAGCACAGCTAGTTGAATATATTGATGAGTTCTCTTCCCTAGTAGCATACAGAGTACCTTCTATTATAATGAAAGCTATTTATTCTTACCAGAAAGTTCTAGAGAGTAACCAAGAGGAGTGACAATAACATATATGTTTGAAGAGGTCTAAGGGGACTCACTGACCAAGAATTTAAAAACATATTCATTGATAAAGAATACATATTTTCTGAAGTATCCCTCTTGCCAGGTCCCACAATCCAATTACTACTCAAACACAATGTATATCAAATATTTATTATATAAAAGACTAAATGTAGGGTTGAAAAGATAGCTCAGTAGATAAGCATCTGTATTGCTCTTGGAGAACCCACCCGTGTTGAGCAGTTCAAAACTGAGTATGAACCCATATTTAAGAATATCTGAAGCCTCAGACTATTGCAGAACCAGAAAACACACACACATATTTAAAGTAATAAAAATAAGTTTTAAATGAAAACAGTGAAAATAAATAATTAAAACAATAAATAGCCAAAGAACTGGATGAACTTTATTCACAGAAAATGTCTGTGCCATTTATGAAAAGAAGCTTTAGAATCACTAGTGAAATAAATGCAAATATAAATCAGTGGTCAAACAAAAACATTCATAAAAATATAGGTAATTCTTTCAGAGATGTTTCTTTTTGGTTTTAGTATGAAGTAAATCATTAGGTTCAAATTATGAACCAGAAAATAATTGAATCTATTCTCTAAGGAACATTCCCTAAAGGCTTTGTTAACAGTTGTATAAATATGTAAAATCAACATAAAGTGACTGAACTTAATGTACTTAGAACTACCAGCTGTTTAGTAAGAGAAAATTTCAGGTATTTTAATAGATACTTTTCAAAGTTTTTGAAGTAAAACTATTCATTCTACTTGTTCATTCTACTAGTTATTTTGGACACAGCCTACTTGATTTCTTGGCAGTTGTGTGGATGGAACTCATATATGCATTAAAATTAGGTATATTTATAATTCTGCCTGTGGATCATACCAAGAGGTCTTGGGAAGTAATAAAAATAGAAAATATGTATTAATTTGTTTAAGTCTGAAGTATAGATCTTGAAAACAGTGCTTGAGTATAACAGGCAATGACTCTAACAACCAGATTATATCCCTAGCCCCCAAAATACATATTCTTTTTATAAATAAACAAATATATTCCATCACATGTGCACACATGTGTGTGTGTTTTATTCTACTAATAGGTGTTGTTAGTTCAAAGGAAGTATGATCATTCACCTATCAATAGAGTGTAAAGAAGTATCTTTATAACAATAAACACAATACAAAACAACAGAAATAAATAGGCCACAATTATGTGAGTTATATGGCTTAGCATACATTCCCAATGTCCAGTCCATATGTATTTGGTACCTGACTTTAACATTCTACTATCTAACCATCTCCAAGTGTTTAAAGTTCTATATCCAACTCAGCTTTCATACTAACACAATTTTTAAAATTGCATCACAATTTTAAAAATATCTTCTTAGATTCAGAACACCCTCTTGATTCCTAAACAACTCAAAATTTAACTATGACACTCTAGCTATCTATCCTTCAACCACCTCAGAGACCTGAGAGGGATAAATATATATGATTATATAGGAAGTGCAGGGCCCACAGCTTCCAAAACTAAGAAATGACATACCAGTGGCTGCCTGGACAGTCCTCATTTTCTCTCCATATTGTTATAAGAGAAAGAACCATATGTTGGACTGAAAGGGGGAGCTGTTGGGGGGGGAAGATATATCCTAAACTAAAAAAAGTGTAGAGGATGGGGGGGTTGAGGGGGAAGAGTGTGGAAGGGTGGGATAGGATGGGGGAGTAAGGAGGGGATTGTGATTGAGATGTAAAGTGAAGAAATAAAAAATAAATTATTAAAAAATAAGAAGTATCTTAGTAGTAATTAAGCTGTGCTTATTTTATTTTGATGTAATAACCACAAAATGACATATTGTTAGTATGTTTTTATGTCAGAAAAGAAAGGCATTTCATTTCTCAGCTGGGTTGCACAGATGTTTCTTGTTGTTACTCTTGGAATAACAGAATGCTTCCTGTTGACTGCTATGTCTTATGATCACTATGTGGCCACCTACAATCCTCTATTGTATGTTCTTAGCATGCCTTCAAAATTTATGTGCCACTTATCATTGCTTGCTATGTTGGTGGATTTCTTCATGTTCTCATTCACTGCATGTTGGCCACTTCCAACATGTCCTTTTCTAGATCCAATAAATTCAATCATATTTTCTGTGACATCCTTCCTCACCTGTCAATTTCTTATTCTTCCATGCACTTCAGTCAGGTTACCCTCTTCTATTGTACTGTGTTTACTGAGGCAGTCACTATATTTATTGTCCTGGTCTCCCACAACTTGATTATATCTGCCATTCTGAGGACATGCTCTGCTGAGGGTAAAAGAAAAAGCTCCTCTAAATGTGGCTGTATTCTAACTGAAGCTTCAATTTTCACAGACCTGTTGTGTTCATGTACTTAAGACCAATTTCCAACTGTGCCTTTGAGCAGGAAATGATAGAATCAATATTTTACACCATTGTGATTCCTATTTTGAATTCTCTCTTTTACAGTTTGAGGAACAAAGATGCAAGGAAAAAAAAAGAGGAGTGGCATACTTATATCTGTTGTTTTGTATAATACTTACTGTTATAAGAGAAGGAACCATATGTTGGACTGAAAGGGGAAACTTCTGGGGGGAAGAGGGTGGAAGGTCGGGATAGGAAGGGGGAATAGGGAGGGGTTTGTGACTGAGATGTAACTTGAATCAAAAAAAATAAAGTATTTAAAAAAAAAGAGGAATGAGAAAATGTTTGAAAATTTTCTTATTGATAATGCATATTTTCACTTTAAAATTAACAGTGGAAATTTATTTTAATTTTTAATTTTAAAAATTTTGAAGTTGTTTATTTATTCATTTTACATCCTGACCATGGCCACCTCTGTCCCAACAACTTGAGTCAGTACTGAATGTGTCCTTCTTACATTGAGGCTAGGTACCGTAGACGCCTTAGGGGGAAGTGACCAAAAGCAAGCATCAGAATCCATTTTACAGACAGAGACTGTTTCACTTTCTCAGACACTCACATTATGACTAAGCTGCCTATTGGTTACATATGTTTAGGGGGGCTAGGTCTTGTTCATACTTGCTCAATGATTGGTGGTTCAGTCTCTGTGAGTCTGACTCAAGTTAATGTGGGATGGTATGGTGCGGGGGGGCTCCCCTTTTATGAGGAGAAGGTAAAGGGGACAGGAGAGCAGGTCCCAGAGGAAGGGATGGAGGGGGCCATGATCAATACTTAAAATTTTGAATAACAAAGAAAGGCATAATAGATGGTCCATTGTGGGACTATGTAGAAGGAATAGTCCCTGCCCTAGCAGGCATGAGCCCATTGCTAAATAACACACATGCACAGCTGGACTTCCAAATAGAGCCATTCCATGATCATACCCGCCTGGAGAGTGATGCATCACTGAGCAATGAGCCCAGAGCCAATCAAGAGGAACCACAGCAGCAACTTGCAGCCTGGGGGCTGATAGGACAATGGATGGAGCTTTATCTTTTGATTAAAGGAGTCTGCTTCTGCATTGCAATTCCCAGAGTCTGCATGGTGACTGCGCCTTTTTACCCACTGCCCCTAGAGCCTGGGTGGTCAGCATAGAGCAGGCAACATTTGGCCTCAGCCAGGATAGTCTGTTGATCACAGACAATAGCTCAGGAGTTAACAACACAGGCTGCTCTCACAGGCTAACGATTCAGTTTTGCCGCAAGCATGTTGCATCTTATCACTATCATTAACTCCACTACCACGGGATCCAATGCCCTCGTCTCACCTTCAAGTATATGAGACAGACATGTGGTACATATAATGCATTCAGACAAAGTTTTCATAGTGATCAAATAAATAAATAAATAAATAAATAAATAAATAAATAAATCCAAATTAACAGAAAGGAGTGAAAAATTAAATTCAGAGGCTAAATTAAAGCTGACTAGACGGTGTGACTTTTTGACATTTAAAAATTAATTTGTTCATTTTACATTACAATTGCAATTCCCCTCCCTCCTCCCAGTCTCACCCTGCTACCCAGTTCCCCCATTCTCCTCCACACCCCAGCCTGGTACCAACTAACTTTAGGATATCAAATCGCTTCAGCATTAATCCCCTCCCCTTCCACTGAGGCAAGACAAGACAGTTCTGCTAGGAAAAAGAGAGAGGTAACGTTGTCCATGTCACAGATAGTCCGTGCTCCAGTTGTTACGGGCTCCAATTGAGGTTAAAAGTAGTCCATCAGCTTCATATGTATAGTGGGCCTAGGATCAGTCCATGCAAGTTCTTTGGTTTTTGGTTCAGTCTCTAAGAGTCCCCTTGTGTCCCTGTTAAATGGCTATAGGGGTCTTCTTGTGGGGTCCTTGGTTTCTCCAACTCCCTCACCTTCCTCTGACTCTTCTTTAAGACTCCCTGACTTCCCCTTAATGTTTGGCTGTGGGTCTGCATCTGTTTCCATTTTCAGATGGATAGAAATTCTTAGATGACAGTAATGTTGTTCCATTCTGAATACCTTTCTTCATTCACTTCCGATGTCCATTTTATTTCCCCTACCTAGAAGTATTCAAGGACCATCCCTTGTGCCCTCCTTGTTACTTAGTTTCATAAGGTCTGTGGATTGGAGCATGATTGTTCTGTACTTAATGGCTAATATCTGCTTATGAGTGAGTAAATAGCAAAGGTGTCTCTTTGGATCTGTATAGCTTACTCAGGATGATGTTTTCTGATTCCATCTATTTGCCTGCAAATTTCATGATATCTTTGTTTCTGATTATGTGGAGTAGTACTACATTGTGTAGATGTACCACAATTTCTTTATCGATTCCTAGGTTGAGGGACATCTGGGTTGTTTCCAGTTTCTGGCTATTACAAATAAAGCTGCTATGCTATGAACATAGTTGAGGAAATGTTTGACTCTTCTTAGAGTCCTTACCATCATTACCTAATTCTCTAAAGCCTTCTCTCTACTCTTTCTGGATAAACTTCCTTTTTATGTGTGACAACTTGGGCTGCTCATCAGGATGCAATTCTATGTGCTGTCCAGGTCCAAGGATGAGAGTGAAGGATCTCTAGTTTATGGGTCTCTGCTTCCAGTACAGATCTTTTCAATGTGCCAATGTTCCTTTCAATCATGAAACCAAGTCACGTTATTTCTACTCTTTTTATTCAACTTCTTTTTCTTATTCAATAAATTGGCTTTGAAAGACAGGATATGTGGAAGAATTTATAGGGAGAAATGGCTGAGTAGTATTCCATTGTGTAGATGTACCACAGTTTTTTTATCCATTCCTCAGTTGAAGGACATCTGGGTTGTAACTACTTTTTGAATAATATTTTATTAAGTACATTGCAAGATGACAGTAGGATGGCAGTAATTGAGTTATCCCCTGCAGTCTTTTGTCACCTTTAAATTATTGTTTTACAAACTCAGTTCATCTCTTGAGAGACTCCTTTATTAAAGAACTATAACTGCATAATAACCTTGCCCTTACTGCATAAGATATATGCAAATACATACTAATATAGATACCATTGTAACAGTTCAGAAACAGACAATGCTCAATAGAACATTCACACATATCATCTTTAGAATTTCTTCTGCTCTTTCATATTCTTCTTTGTGGTAACACCTTATCCCCAATAGTGGCAAAAGCAAAACATGTTCATATTACATTTATAAATATGCACAGATTTTTATGTGTCAATTAAAAAATACTCATAGATACCTATTTTTTGTATATATATCAAAAATTCAGGTTATTAATGACCCTGTGTGTGAGTTTATACATTTGTATATATTGTTTATATTATTTATAAATAAAGAGTATTTTCTATTTTGGGGATTATAATTTGATTGCAATATTTCTTCCTGCCATTTCTCCTGAAGATATCTTAGAAAACTTGAAATAGTTTTACTTCAATAACCAGCCATACCACTTCTGGGTATACATTCAAAGGATTTCTCACCAAAATACAAGGATGTTTCCTCATCTATATTCATAGAAGCCTTATTTGTAATATCTAGAAACTGGAAACAACCCAGATGTCTTTCAACTGAGGAATTGATAAAAAACTGTGGTACATCTATACAATGGAATACTACTCAGCCATTTCTCCCTATAAATCCTTCCACATATACTGTCTTTCAAAGCCATAGTCTCTTCTTTCAGTAATTATTGTTATATAAAACATGCATATATACATATATATTCATAAGCTTAAGCAATTCAGTCTATATAATGTTACTTGTATGCATATTTTCAAGTATTACGATTTGGCACTGGGCAACAAACTAGTGTGCTCTCGTTTTGGAAGGGTTTTTGTCGTGCCCCCAGTTTTCCTTATTTGCATATACTTCTTTGTAAAGAACTATAGGGCCTCATGGGCCTTTTTCTGTCTAGTTTGACATGTTATGTCTTCATCCTTCTTCCTCTCACACTTGGGCAGTCATGTTGTTGAAACTGGAGGAGAATCTAGAACCACTAATTTACTACTCCAGCATAGTCATTAACAACAGTTTAAAAATGTTTACCATTATGCTGACAGATGACTGTGGTGTTGTTCATCCCTCATAAATGAAGCTTCTACTCACAACAGAAGGGACCACCACAGAAAACTATAATCAATAAAAATGTAGAGCTGTGGCATACAATATAACTTCTTCACCTCAGGCACAGGGAACATCTTGGATGATGAGATGGAATTATTTTAAGAATAGGAATATCAAGAAGTTTGCTGTAGATTGTGTCTCCTAGAATTATCAGAAAAGGAAGAGGTTTTTTTAAGTTTCTAAGCTTTAACATTATTTTAATTGGCATTATCACTCCCAGAAGAAATAGGAAATAGAAATCACAGTATATGGCATATGATAATCCATAAGGAAAAAGATCACAAAGATATCAGTGGGCTCTAAAACAATAAAGGCTATTGTCATTGACCTTAGTAGCCCACTATAATTACATGGTAATTTCTTATTGCTAAAATATCATGTTTTAGCTGTATAACACAGATAAATCAGACTCAAGGAGACCAAGAACTCACTTCAAGCTAGCAAGTTTTACACTGTCAGAAGTTATTACATAGGATTATGGGATAGAAAAAAATCATAGGTAACCCAGAGCTAATCACTGAGTATGGCAATAATGACCTATCAGGCATAATGTGCCCACTGAAACAATAAAAATATGACAGTCATAGGACAAATAGCTGCTTTCTGGTTGGATATGAGACCTAATCCACAGGAAAATATGTTATACCTTGTATATGTATATCATGCCCAAAAGTCTGTGGTTGAGGATATCATAGACCTTTAGGTAGAACCTGCTATCATATTTTCAACTAAATGGCTATATTATCAATTTGCCTTATAAAATTATATTTTTCCCCATATATCTGATTGCTGTCAACCTTGTCCAGAGATTTTCTGTGGTAAAGAGCATTCAATGCAGAGATACTTAATTGTTCAAAGTTCTGGGAATATGAGATTGAGTACTCCATAATGATGCAACATATATATTAAGCAACACTTAGGAAAAGGAGGAAAAAAGAACATGAGAGCAGGGGGATGAAGCAGATAGCTCTCAAATGCTTCCCTCTGAAATGACACCAATGAAATCACAGTAGCTATAACTACATGTACAAGATCAATCCACCCAGAGTCCTGGCAAGATGGAGCAGATGATATTGAGGGCATGCTTTCATGGGAAATTACATAGCTAATAGATGAGAAGGATTCAGTCTTTATTGGGGGTGACGAGTATTAGGTTTCCCACACTCCAGATGGTGATCCAAAACCCACACACATATGGACAACAGTAATTGAATTTAGTGACTTAACAGAGAAGTGGGAAAGTCATGACATAAGAAGAAAATATGTTGAGGATGACATGACAGTGGTTGCAGAAGGGAAGTGAGATGTGGATATGATATTTCATTGAATACATATCTGAAATTCTCAAAAATAATGAAAAACGCCTTAAAATATGAGATCAATAAGAAATGCAAATTTATAAAAATAGTGAAGTTTATGCTTATATAACATAAAAACTTGCATCATGAAACTGAATTAGGAATTTGATGAACGATAATGATTTGAGAAAATACCTATATTTACATTGAAAAATAAATGAGAAATTGCTAACCTATAGAACATTGAGTCACAAATCAAAACAACAATTCGCAGTTAGATCATATATGGATTTCATAATGTCTTCCCAATCACAAATGTAATACCTATAAGTATTCTTACATTATCATGAATTAATACAAATTAAAGACTGAGTGAGTCTCTTATGAGGAGTCCATATGTAAGTTGTTAGGTAGGTCTCATTTACTTCCTGAACGCCTCTTTTTCTTAATCCCCATGCTTCAAATAGCTGTTAAAATATCTTTAAATACAAATCTTAATTTTGCATTAATATACAAAGCTCAATACCAATTTAGCCAAATATAATATTAATTAAGATTGTATTGGGCTACATTGGTATTGATCTTGGTATACTGATACAAAATTAAGATTATATTTGGCCACAAGGGTATTGACCCTTGTATATTGATGCAAAATTAAGATTATATTGGGCTACATAGGTATTGATATTTGTATATTGATACAAAATTAAGATTATATTTGTCCACATTGGTATTGATCTTTGTATATTGATACAAAATTAAGGGTAACACTTTTTAAAGGTATTCTACCTAGTAATGCTTAAAAATGCAATGTGAAGTTTCGGCCTTTTGCTACCATCATAAACTGTTTAGGCTAATTAAGAAATGCAAACAAATAGTCATGCAAGCTTGTCATTTTGTTAGGTACTATGATAGTCTATCACAGTTATTTTCTAAGCTAATCAGAAATCAAGTTGCTAAGAGACAAACAATATTTGCTTATCTAAATACAAGAGTAGACAGGGTGTCTTCAAAAACCTCAAGAGATCTGCAGAATATGGCATTCAAAGATGTTTTCTTAACTTAAGATTTTTTGATATCAAGACATGTCAGCTCCTGACAGCACCCCCTATTCTACTCCAAATAGAAGATGAGCATTGAGGAATCTCCAGTGGGAGATGATTGAATTAGTGGCAAGCCTATCTCTTGGCAAGAAAAACCCCTTGCTTCAACCATAGACAGAATGCTGTCCAAAAAGGACAAAACTTAGAAGCAGATAATTCAACAGCCTAGATCTGCCAAGACAGGGTAGGCTTTTGGGGGGAAGAAGTTATACCTTAAACTTAAAAAAAGGGAAGAGGATGAGGGGTGGATGGGGAAGAGAGAGGGAGAGTGGGACTGGAGGGGTGAGTAGGGAGGGGATTGTGATTGAGATGTAACTTGAAGAAATAAAAAATAAATTACAAAAAAACTTTTAATACATCTCAAGTTTATTCAAATAATAAATAAATAAATAAGGAAGGAATTAGATAAATGTCAATGAACACATACTGATAATGAGGAAATTGTACAAATAAAAATAATTCAGGTTTTCTAGTAGGAACATAGCAACAACAAAATTTATTAAAGAAATAAGAAAATTTTTCATAAATATATATATTCAGTAGAATTAGAAAATTTGTCTCTAGCTAAGTGACATAATGCATAGTCAAAGAAAACAATAAAACAGAAAGAGACAAACAATTCCAAGGGTAAAAGAGGACATTTACAGATTAAGATATTCAGAAATACATTACAAATCATGATCTAAATTTCTATTAGCTTAATGTATGTTTTTGCTAAATATGTAAATAGGCAATTAATGATGGACAAGAGTAGATAGCTTTTACACCTGTAAAAGAAATAATTAGATAAAATGACAATCAGAATTCTTTTTTTTAATAGTTTATTTTTTATTTCTTCAAGTTACATCTCAATCACAATCCCCTCCCTACTCCCCCCTCCAGTCCCACCCTTCCACCCTCCTCCCCCTCAACCCCCCC
>CAJQZJ010021902.1:0-10583 GCA_907164525.1 Lophiomys imhausi | reverse complement strand
CACTGGCTTGCTGTATATTGCCTTTATTATTTCTAGGTATGGTCCTTCTATGCCCGTTCTCTCCAGAACTTTTAGCATGAAGGGGTGTTGGATTTTGTCAAATGCTTTTTCTGCATCTAGCGAGATTATCATGTGGTTTTTTTCTTTCATCTTGTTTATATGGTGAATTACATTGATAGACTTTCATATATTGAACCATCCCTGCATTCCTGGGATGAAGCCTACTTGATCATGGTGTATGATACTTTTGATGTGTTCTTGAATTCGGTTTGCTAGTATTTTATTAAGTATTTTTGCATCTATGTTCATGAGGGAGATTGGTCTGAAGTTCTCTTTCTTTGTTGGGTCTTTGTGTGGTTTAGGAATCAGGGTGACTGTGGCCTCATAGAATGAGTTTGGCAATGTTCTTTCAGATTCTATTTGGTGAAAGAGTTTGAAGAGTATTGGTGTTAGCTCCTCTTTGAAGATCCGGTAGAATTCTGCGCTAAGGCCATCTTGCCCTGGGCTCTTTTTGGTTGGAAGATTTTTAATGACTGTTTCTATTTCTGTAGGGGTTATAGGGCTGTTTAATCTGTTAATCTGATCTTGATTTAGCTTCAGTAGGTGGAATCTAACAAGAAAATTGTCCATTTCGCTTAAGTTCTCAAATTTGGTGGAGTATAGATTTTTAAAGTAGGATCTAAATATTTTCTTGATTTCCTCAATGTCTGTTGTTATTTCCCCTTTTCCATTTCTGATTTTGTTGATTTGGGTTTTTTCCCTCTGCCTTCTAGTTAATTTGGCTAAGGGTCTGTCTATTTTGTTGATTTTCTCAAAGAAACAACTCTTGGTTTCATTGATTCTTTGTATAGTTCTTTTTTGTTTCTAAGTTGTTGATTTCACCCCTAAGTTTGATGATCTCCTGCCTTCTGCTCCTTTTGGTGGTATTTGCTTCTTTTTTTCCAATTCACCCAGTTTGGCTGTTAAATTGTTAATATGAGCTGTCACAATTTTCTTTTTGAAGGCACGTAGTGCTATGAATTTTCCTCGTAGCACCGCTTTCATTTTGTCCCATAAGTTTGAGTATTTTGTGTCTTCATTTTCGCTGGATTTTAAGAAGTCTTTGAAATCCTTCATTATTTCTTCCCTGACCCAGTGGTCCTCTAGTAAAGAGTTGTTCAATTTCCATGTGTGTGTAGGCTGTCTGTTGATTCTTTTGCTGTTGAAGTCCAGCTTTATTCCATGGTGGTCTGATAGGCTACAAGTGGTTATATCAATTTTCTTGTATCTGTTGAGGCTTTCTTTGTGTCCAACTATATGGTCGATTTTGGAGAAGGTTCCATGCAGTGCTGAGAAGAAGGTGTATTCTTTTGTGTTTGGATGAAACATTCTGTAGATATCTGTTAGGTCCATTTGGTTCATGATCTCTGTTAGACGCATTATTTCTCTGTTTGGCTTCTGTCTCGATGATCTGTCTATTGTTGTGAGTGGGGTGTTGAAATCTCCCACTACTAAAGTGTTGGGATCGATGTGTGTTTTAAGTTTTAGAAGCATTTCTTTTACAAATGTAGGTGCCTTTGTATTTGGGGCATAGATGTTCAATATTGAGATGTCCTCTTGATGGATATTTCCCTTAATGGGTATGTAATGCCCTTCTCTGTCTTTTTTTATTAACTTCAATTGGAAATCTATTTTGTTCGATATTAGGATGGCTACTCCAGCTTGTTTCCTGGGTC
This sequence comes from Lophiomys imhausi, assembly GCA_907164525.1. Lineage (NCBI taxonomy): Eukaryota > Metazoa > Chordata > Mammalia > Rodentia > Muridae > Lophiomys > Lophiomys imhausi. The sequence continues at coordinate 8,868 of CAJQZJ010021902.1, read as the reverse complement.
CATTTGCTTGGAAGACCTTTTCCTAGCCCTTTATTTTGAGATAGTGCCTATCTTCAGTAGTGAGATGTGTTTCTTGTATGCAGCAAAAAGATGGGTCTTGTTTACGGATTCAGTCTGTAAGTCTGTGTCTTTTTATTGGTGAGTTGAGTCCATTGATGTTGATGGATATTAGTGACCAGGGGTTGTTATTTGCCATTATTTTGGTATAGGTGATCATCTTGTGCTTCTTTTTGTTTAGTTGCTATGGTGATTTCTATTTCCTGTGTTTTCTTGGATGTGCTTATCTTCTCTGGCTTGAAATTTTCTTTCTAGGATCTTCTGTAGGGCCAGTTTTGTGAGTAGATATTGTTTAAATTTGATTTTGTCATGGAATATCTTGTTTTCTCCATCTATGTTGATAGAGAGTTTTGCTGGATATAGTAGTCTGGCTGGGCACCTATGTTCTCTCAGTGCTTGTAGGACATCTGCCCATGCCCTTCTGGCTTTTAAAGTTTCTGAGGAGAAGTCTGGTGTAATTCTGATGGGTCTGCCATTGTATGTTACTTGACCTTTTTGTCTTACAGTTTTTAATATTCTTTCTTTGTTCTCTATATTTGGAGTTTTAACTATTATTTGGCGAGAGGAGTTTCTTTTCTGATCTAATTTGTTTGGTGTTCTGTAAGCCTCTTGAAATTTTATTGGCATCTCTTTCTTTAGGTTTGGGAAGTTTTCTTCTATGATTTTGTTGAAGATATTTCCTGGACCATGGAGTCGGGATTCTTCTCTTTCCTCCAAGCCTATGATTCTTAGGTTCCTTCTTTTCATTGAGTCCTTGATTTCTTTGATGTTGTGGGTGAAAGATTTTTTAACTTTCTCATTTTCTTTGGATGTTGTACTGATTTCCTCCATCGAATCTTCCATGCCTGAGATTCTGTCTTCCATCTCTTGAATCCTATTTTTGGTTCTGATATCCATAGTTCCTGTTCTCTTCCCTTGGCTCTCCATTTCCATTTTTAACTCTGACTGTGTTTTCTTTATTGTTTCCATTTCCATTTTCATGTCTAGAATGGTTTTATTCATTTTGTACATTTCCTGTTCCAGTTTGCTTGTCTTTGCCTGGAAGTCTTCTATTACCCTGTCCTTTTCGTGTTCAAGCTGAGTCACCTTGTTTAGAAGTTCTCTGATGGTGTTATCCATAGTTTTTGTCTGTGAAATTGTGGCCTCTTTGACTTCCTTCATGAATTTAAGTTCTTCTTGAAGGGGCTCTATGACTTTCCATAATGTTGAATTGTTATCGTTTTCATGTGTTTCAGTTGTGGTGCTGTGATCCGGGTTGGCTGAAATGGCATCACTTTCTTTTGTTGGAGTCGTTCTGCCTTGAATCCTGCTTTTTCAGGGGTGTTTGGCCATGTGTAAGTCTTACCTGTCTGTTCCTGTTGTCTTCTATTTTTAGATCCAATGGGGGCGCTTTAGTGTAGTAGTCGACTTGTTTGACTCCACTCCTGTAAGTTTTGTTTTTCCGCCCGCCTCTTGGGTGGAGACTTCACTTATCAAGGGGCCAGAGCTGTATACACTTAAGCTCTGGCTCCCCACTGGGTGTGTCCATAGTAGCAAAAAAAAAAAAAAAAAAAAAAAAGACCAATAACAATGGCAAAGACTTCTCGGTTTGCCCAGGATTGAATCCTATGGTGGGTAAAATCCACCTTCCCCCCCTGGAGCTGGCTCTGGAACCTTGCAGGTGGTGCCACGGTCTACCAAGTTACTGTAAACAGCAGTGATTTGTAGTCTACAGCCTGGCGGGTATTCTGCTGCTGATCCGTCCTCGCTCCAGCGGGTCTGCAAGCCTTTGCCCGATAGCCAGACCATCTGTGTGAGACCTGGGGGGGGCATCAGGCTGGAGAGTGTCTCTCTGTGTGGGGTTTGAATCTGTCAGCTGGATATTAGATTGGAACTTACCTGGCGTGTCTCTCCTGGTGGGGAGGGGGGATCCCGATTCTCAGATTCAGCTTCTTCTGTGTGTGTCTGAGAGTGGGAGTGAGCGTCCTGCCCAGGGACTTTTAGTGGTACCTGGGTAGTTGGGTGAGACGGGGTGGGGGGTCGGGTCTCTTAGATATTTTTGTACTGCGTCTTATATCAGTCGCGGTTTTCCCCAAGATTAAAATGCATCCGTACGGGCCGCCACCATCTTGGATCCCCCAGTTTATACTTCCTAATAAATACAATTGATAATTTAATTGCAGTTTCACAGAAACCGTGTAATCATCTCAATAAATGTAAAAATTCATTTGACAGAGTTCAATATATCTTCATTATTAAAGTTCTGGAGATATTAGGAACAGACAGATAATACCTCAAAGTAACAAAGACTGCATACAACAACGTATAACCAGCATTATATTAAAGAAGGAAAAACAATATTTTTCTTAAAATCAAAACAAAGACACAAATACCCACTTTCACCTCTCTGATTCAGTATAGTGTTCAAAGCCTTAACTACAGCAATAAAGCAAGAGAGAGACATAAATAAAATTAAAAGGAAAAGGAGAAACCAAACTATGCCTACTTCCAGATGGCAGATTTTGCGCTCAAAAGACCCTGTAGAACCTCCTATAAAACTCTTAGATAAAATAAACATTTAAATAAAATCGTAGTTGACAAAATAAAGATTTCATTTATGAAGTAGCCTTCACATAGACTAACAATGAGCTCTCAGTAAACGTAGGAGGTCAAAAGTTCATTTGTGATAGGTCAAAAAAAAAGGGGGGCCATGGAATAAACCTAACCAAGTAAGCAAAAGAGTTAGAGTGAAAACTTCCAGAGATTGAAAAAGGAAATCAGTATTCAATAACAGAAAGACTTTCTATGCTCCTGGTATAGAAATTAGCATAATTAATATCATGAAAATAGTCATATTAATAAAACTAATCTACAAATTCAATGCAGCTTCCATCAAAATCCTGATCCCATTCTTCACAAAACCATAAAAAAAATCCAAGAATTTATAAGGAATAAAAAAGAACATGAATACCCAGAGCACCCTATAGAGAAGGAAAACAGTTGAAGATATTCCAGTACCTGAACTCAGACTGTATTGGGCATATGCCCAGAGGACTCTATATCCTACAAAGACAAAAAAAGTAAAGTAGTCCATTGTTCACTTCCATATGCTGATCCCAACTTATATACATATAAATTATTTGCTTTATATATACATGCATACACACATATTTATATAGTGTTTTAAATATATTATAAAGTATATATCATGTAATATATAATATATTGCATCTATATTTTGTGTATACAATTATCAGTTACATAATATATTGCAATTATATATATCGTATATGAGTATAAATATATATGCACATAAAGTTGGATAAAGCCAAAAATCCTAGAAAGGAGATCAGAAGAGTGTAAAAACAGGCACTGAGGGAGGTGAGGTGGGAAAAAGGATGCCTGTGACATGAAACAGAGAAAGAGACTGGGGAGGAAATTAGGGAAAGAAAGGGAACAGAAGAAAATCAAGAATAAGGAGAATTTACTAAGTATACTTAGCTCAAAAGTGCCATAATTACATCTAATACCTTATATGATGTTTTAAAATATAAAATTAAACTTAAAACAATAAGTAACTGTGGAGAAGAGCAAAGAGCACGGAAAGGTCTATAGACACAGAAAGATACTAACACAGAAACATCAGAAAAACCTTCCCTAGGACATATGATGACATCTATCCATTTTAATTTGTCATCTACACTGAGAAAAATCAATTACACCCATCAAATTAAACATAACTCTCCAGATAGTTTCATTCAATGCTATATATGTTTATATTTAATTAGCTATATTTTTTGGGTTTTGAGATCAAATATGAAGGAAAGGTATAAAGACTTATAGCTCAATATGTCCATTCATATTTTTAAAGATTTATTTTATTTTATGAGCATTTGCTTGTATATATTTATGTGCAAGTTGTGTGTGCCTGCTGCCCATGGAAGCTAGAAGGCCTCAAATATCCTGGTTGTGAGATACTAGGTGCTGAACTCAGGTTCTCAAAGAGCAGCAAGTGCTCTTCGCTGTTGAGCCATTTCTCCAGCCTCACTCATGCATATTTAAACCAAGCATTTTTTAAACCAACATGAGTTTACAAAATTTATTTTTCAGTCAAAGGAGGTCAAACCTTTATATCAGTGGAAAGTCCTCTGAGCCACCACATCCTCAATTGAAGTTGGAGAAGCTTGTATCTTTTGGGTTCAGAAGAAGGAGTAATGAGACCAGGAATCACTGTCTGAAGCAGACATGGTCATCACTATCTATCCTCACTGGCCCAGCAGTTGTATTTCACTGTGCACTTCTCTGCAAGGCTTTGCACTCTTGCAGTTTGGGTTTACTAGGTTCATTTGTTGCCTCTCTTGTGCTCAAGTTTCAATTTCTAACTTTAGATAATGTCTTCTTTCCCGCTGCTGAGGAGGGCTGGTCAGTTCCTGGCCCAGCAAAAGATTCATATCATTATCTGAATTCAAAAGACATGAGGAGCTGTTTTCTTGGCATGTGTCGGAGTGCCAGCTGTACCCCAAAATAGCTCCATTTCCTAGTTTCTTCCTCTTGACCTATATAATAAGAGTTCACAGTGCTGCGCCTCACTGCACTCAGTCACTTTATCTTGCTTTACACCTTCCCTGACCTGATATTGATACTGATTCTCCCTCTTTACTGCCAGGCACATGGAGCCAAACACAGAATGAAGCATCAGAGCAGAGCTCATAAAAATCCCCACAGAAATCAGAAGATGCTCCTAAGCATTTAGGACATCTTTGCACATAAAAGAAGTTGTGCTTTATGGGGTTGATTACCAGTACTTTCCGGGCCATCTTCTAAGTCAAGCAGGAAAAGTGACTGATTTTATATCCATTTCCACTTCTGAACTCTTAGGGGTAAAACGGAATTCACGGGAAAACAGAACATGAAACTAAGGAGCGAAGTTTAAAGATGGAAAGTAGAAGCTCCACTAAAAGAACACCTGTCTATTTTATTTAAAATAATAATAATAATTGAATGAAGACAGCATGGTGTGTGATCCACATGCCCACACACTCACCTACAATTGGATACGTACACCTCATATAGGGAATACTTGTGTGTATAGTACATTTTGTGAATATAATCAGTTATATTTTAACCCTTTCTGTACATGTATATGTATATATTTTAGGAAGTTTTTATAGTAGTAGGCTTCCATACAGCTTTTTCTGAAAATCTCTGGTAGTATTTATCCCCTTGCATATCCCCTCCTCTATTCTGTCCTCCCATCTCTACCACAATTTATCCAATAATGACCCATTATTTACCTTTAACCCACTATACCACCACGTTCTATCTTCCTTCCCTAGCCATCCCCCTCCCCAGGGCCCCTTATTAATTACTTGGCCTCTGTGACCATTGTAAATGAAACATCCTTCTCTGAAGATTTTGAAGGCTAGCATCCACAAATAAGAGAAAACATTAGACATTTGTCTTTCCTGACCAGAGCTACCTTACTGAATGATTGTTTCCAGTTCCATCCACTCACTTCAGGATTTCATAATTTCATTTTTCTTAACAGCCACTGTATAAATGTGCCATGTCTCAATTGTCCATTCATCGCCTGGTGAACACCTAGATTGTTTCCATTTCCTAGCTGTTATAAAGTAATAATATCTTTCAGGTTTTCTGACCAGTCTCAATCCAACTACCCCAGTTTTGTGTATTTGAAGATGTCACGGACATGAAGAAGTCTGTCTATGAATATTGTCTCTGGTGGCATCGGGATTACCAGAGTATCCCATAAGTATCTATGTTCTCATAGGAAATGCTTCAATAGCCAGTATTTCTAAGATAATCTCTAAAATACACTGATCCAAAAGAATTCTTGTAAATTTAGTGCAAGGAGTTTGCTAGTCAATCTGCTAAACACCTTGCCAAATTGTTTTGTGAAATCTTAACTACAAATGTAATATGGTCAAGAAAAATGCCCTTTATCCTCCCCTGGTCTGCCTATACATTAAGATCCTCTGATAACATTTACAGCCTTTTATTGCTAAGCTAAGAGAAACTAACTACATCTTCATAAAACGTAAAAGTAAATCTACTCCATTTCATGCACTACCTAAGACTGGTGCTTTGATAAAATTAAAGTTCATTTAAAGGGAGAGAGGGTACAGATAATGTGTTCCATTGTATAACCTTGTCCTTAGTGTAAGTATGTAACTTGTTGAATTTTAAATGACTTCACTACTGATTCTGAATAAATACATGTGGTGATATGCATCTATTTATAACAGGTCTTGCATTGTAACCCCAGCTGCCCTTGAATACATGGTTATTTCCATCATCCTCCCGAGTTCTGGGGTTACAGGAGTGAATCACTACACCAAGGTGAACAGGCCTCCTCTACCACATGACCCCATCATGATACATTGCTTTACCACAGGCTGAAGAGCAATGGACCAACTCACCTTGGAGACAAATTTCCACAGTGTGAGCCAACAGAAACTTCCCCTCTTTTGAAGTTAATCATTTCTATTATTTCAGACATCTTGTCCCAATGACAGAAAGCTGAATAACAAAATTAAGGTCTCTATCTCATAAAAAAACTCTCACATAAAAATCATGAACTTAGAGTAAAGTAAGATTTTTTGAAATACTTACAAATATAGATTTTGAACAGACAGAACTTATAGGATATCCTCAAACAACTAACTGAACAATATAAACACGCAGGTTCACGCAGACCCACATACGGAGAGAGACAGAGAAACATAAAGAAAATGAAACAGAATCATAGGTTTACATTACCATAAGCCTACAATTCTCCTAAAACTCAGCAAGTGACATCCAATGTGGTAGCCAAGAAAATGGTAAGAGGAGAAGGGAACAAGAAGGGATAAAGGAAGATACAGGCTCCAAAACTATGGCCTGCGGGTCAGTTTTTTAGTCTGGGGTGTGCTCAACATTTCCTTGGAAATACCTGTTGTGCAGCCACTCTTCTGACATCCAGCTACATTCAGATTCTTGAACGCAGGTGCCATGCAAGTGGAGAACGGGGACTGCTGGAATATTGTGTCTGCTAAATGCATTTGAAGAACAGGAAAAGATGTGTTGAGCACATGTGAAGAAGCAATTATCACACTGGGTCATGGCGCATGTCATGAATTCAGGTGGATATGACATCAAAAGGAGAGGGAAAAAGTTGCCAGAGTCAGTCAGCCATTATTCCTAGTGGAGGTAAAAGTCAACCTTGAACAGTATGAAAGATATCACATTTATGCTTGGTAAGACTGAGACTCTAATATACTAATTAGCTTTTCCAAAGTGAATATAGAGTTAGAAATAAGTAAGGCTTTCATCCCAACCTGAACATTCAGGCTCTAATCCAGTTCCCTGCCCTGCTGTAATTACACATCAGCCCTGCTCTGCATTGACCTCTACCCTCAGGGTGTAATTCTCACTAAGGGTCAATTCACAATTCCAAAATCACTATCAGTCAAATTTCGTGGCAGCTCAGATTTTATTCTAATTTCTATAATACTGTAAGTCCCAGTTTTTCCAGAATAACTATTTGCTATTATCAGAAAGGAAACTTCCCTTTAAGCCTTTTAGTTTCATTGTTGTAAGAGTTTCAGACTGTGTACAATGGAGAATACAGCTCACACTCCCAAAATCAATTCATGCTCTCTGTTAATAGATTTTCCCCCACCCGCTCTCCTCCTTTTATACTTCTTTCTGATGTATATTCACTCAGTTTTAGACTAAAAATTTTAAGCACACTAAGCCTTGTCATTTCCTGGTTCTGTACATCAACTCCAAAGTGCCAAGAACCTCCTTCTCAAGCAGCCTGTAATTCTTAGAGTGTCTGGTTTTTTGACAACTTTCATTCTCCCTGCTAATCTTGTCATGAATCTTTCAAGGTCATTAGACATGAGATATAGATGTGTAATCATAATCTCATAGCTTCAGAAAGTGGGGCCTGTTTGGGCAAGTTTGTACAAACTTATTCTTCAGCAAATGTCAATAAATAAGAACAGATTAAAAATATGTCTGTCATCATTCAGAAAACCAACAGAACTGCCAAGGGAATTGTAGCTTCAGCTGGCCAGTTATTATGCTGATGCAAGGTCAGAGGGCACTAGATGGTTCCTTAGTCTTCCAAGTCATGTGCAATCTTCTTTGCAACATCCATTTGCTGAGACTTTAAACCTGTGGGCATTGGAAGGCGTTCTCAAGGTCACACAACCGTTTTCACATCTCTGAGGACATTTGCCACACATATGAAAGTATTAATCAAAAGCAACTTTTTTCCAAAGTTATATTTTGAAAATGGGGTTACAAAAGAACAAAAGTTTGTTCTAGGGAAAATGTAATAAAGCCATTTCTAGAAGTTGTACTGCAGAACTCTGACTGTCCTCCACGTCCATGCTTGCTGTCCTAGGGATGTTCTGTGCTCAGAAGATGGTTTATTTTAATATATCTCCATTTTCATTTTGCTCCTTAAAAGTCTTATTTATCAGGTGGGAGGGTGGGACTGGAGGGGGGAGTTGGGAGGGGATTGTGATTGAGATGAAACTTGAAGAAATAAAAAACAAATTATAAAAAAAGGAAGATCTGGAAAAAAAAAGTCTTATTTATCCCTTTCTTACTTCAGCTATTCCAGCAGATAAGTTTCTCTTCCTCTTACTTCCAAGTTCTCAATATCTCTTGTGCTTTGTTTTCCTAGACAATTCCGAGTCCCTGCCAGCTCTGCAGAATTCATTTCCTGTTGCTGTAAAGTACCCTTTCTTCATCCATCAAGCCCCAGACACAGTTGAAAACGAACTTTTAAATTATTATTTAACACTTATTTATTACTAA
>CAJQZJ010021891.1:0-13408 GCA_907164525.1 Lophiomys imhausi | reverse complement strand
ATCTGCAGAATATGGCATTCAAAGATGTTTTCTTAACTTAAGATTTTTTGATATCGAGACATGTCAGCTCCTGACAGCACCCCCTATATTACTCCAAGTAGAAGATGAGCATCGAAGAATCTCCAGTGGGAGATGATTGAATTGGTGGTAAGCCATTCTCTTGGCAAGAAAAACCACTTGCTTCAACTGTAGACAGACTTCTGTCCAAAAAGGACAAAACTTGGAAGCAGATAAGTCGACAGCCTAGCTCTGCCAAGACAGGGTAGGTAAATCCTTCATAATTCCTGTTCTACAACCAATGTCTGTCAGAGATATATCGTGTTTCGTAAACTTAAGAAGAGATGGATTTCAAGTCATGTATGGTGTTTACTGCTTCAAGTAAGTGATATTACAGGAATGTTTTATCTTTAAACAATCAATAGTCTTTTGGTCTTAAAATAAACTAGAATGCTCAATAAAGACTCATGTTGGTTTTGGGGAGAGCCAAATTCGCATTGGAAATGTGTTAAAAATATAGGACCACATGGTAGATAATGGAGAATACACCATGCTCTTCCATAACTCTTGGAGTTATGGAAACTAACCTCTTCTTGAAGTGATAAAAGAAAGAGTATATAGATATATACATACACACATGCATATATTTATGCTGTATATAAATATGTTTCAAGCCCTTGCTATATTAATTGTACTTTAACCCAGTTGCATATTGAACAGCCATTACAGTCCTTAAAGATTTTTGTAACAGTTACAGCAGGATGATTTATTTACAAAGATCTTCTTTGATGTTCTCTTTAAGACAGCCCAATGAAGCTCCAAATACTGTTAATTTCAATTCCAAATTCAATGAACACAAATACTCAAGTGCATCTGCCTTGGATTTGGACATGTATAGATCCCATGCCAGCTGACCTCTTTGGACTTCTGAAGGCTTCCTATGGCTGTCTTCATTCACTGAAGGCAGGGTTGGTATATACCCTGTGATATGTCTCTACATAGGATCCAGACATTATTCCATCAGTTATGTCCCAGTTTTGTTCTAGAGCTTTTCTTAGCCTGTATGTTGCATATCCAATAACCTGGCTATCAGTTATTTACATTATGATTTATAACAGCAGCAAAATTTCAGTTTTGAAGTAGCAATGAAATATTTTTATGGTTGGGGATCATGACAACATGAGGAACTGCATTAAATGGTAAGAGCATTAGGAAAGTTGAGAAACACTGCCTTAGAGGATTTTCCTTTCATCTTTGGGCACAGACTTGTTGGGTAGAATAGTGAAGATGCCATGAAATTCCTTAGAAGAAAGGGATATCCTGATATCCATGGGGTGACTCAGCCTAGGCCACTGGAGACTAACTTGAACAGAGACATATATGGAACTGAACTATTACAGTGTTAGCCTTTTTTTTTTTTTTTTTTACTGGTTGTTGTTAGATTGAGATCCTCACCATTCCCTGGACCCTCTTCTTATGGCATATTTACTTCAACTTGTAAACAAACCAATTAGTACTGTTCTCTCTCTCTCTCTCTCTCTCTCCTTTCCTTCCTTCCGTTACTTTTTTTTTAAATTTTCATATGCATGGGTGTTTTGCCTGCATGTATGTGTACTATGTGCATACCTGGAGCTGGAGTTAGAGACTGTTGTGAACTGCCATGTGGCTGCTAGAAACTGAACTCGGGTCCTCTGGAAGATCAGCCCATGTTTTCAATTGCTGAGCCATCACTCTAGCTCTTCTTTATTCTTTTTCTGATTCAGTTACTATTTTTCTCTTGCTTATAAACAAAGAGCCCCAGCAGCTGAGTTATGTTGCTGAGGCTGTAGACTCTTTCTTTCTGGAATACCTGCCTCATGTTCAACCATCTCTATTCTCTTCATAGTCTTCATTACTTGATGGATGGCCTAAGGACACAAAGTAGAGATCTTTCAAAAGGATACAGTAAGAACATGAATGGAGAAGAATATATATCTTAGTAAAACATTTTAATATTTTAGCCATCACTTTCTTTGTTTATCCTAAGATTGGACTTCCTTTAACTTCTGAACTCCTGATGTACCAAAATTAGATATGACCTCATTGGTAGTTCAAATAAGATGTTCATTATTGATCATCAGCAATACAAATAGGCACCTGACACAGTATCAGAGGACTCCATATGTCTCTGCTGCTTTTAGAAGTAGTCCCTACTTAATTCTTTCCAGCAAAATGACTGTGTTGGGCAGGCTTGGGTGAGAGATAACCTATGAGAGATGGTCTGGAACCACTTCTGTGAGCACCAAGATGTTTCCTTTCACATCTTCTCCTTCCCTGCCTTCCTTCCTATACTGTCTTGTTGTTCAGTTTATGTTTTCACCCTCTGAATGTTGGGCTTGGGGAAGCAGAGCTGATGTGAAACTGCTTTTTCAGAAATATTGTTTTTCATTAACTTTTGAATGTATTTTTCTCCAGCACACTCTTTGCTGCCCAGCATATTATCTGATGAGATCAGAACATAATAAAATTCACCACATTTCAAATTAAGAATATATGAATCACTGCAAACTCTAAGAACATTCTTCAAACTATGGATCAAAAACCATTTGTGGGTTGTGAAACAGATGTAATAGTCGTATCCAGAATTTTGACAGTGGGGTCCCATCGCCATGGACAGCTTCCATTTAGTTCATTGAACATTGAGAGGTGGAGCTGGTGTGGGCTTGGAGCCTACACCCCCACAATCTAGTCTCTTTTGCATGAGAAGCTTCTCTTCAGGCTATGGAAAGAGAAACACAGACATCAATGCAGCCACAAAACCTTCCACCTACAATCTGTCCTGCCTTCAAGATGTGCTGGGGCAATAGTGGCACAGAAATTGTGGGAGTAGACAACCAATGTTTGAGTTAACTTGAGGTCCATGCCCTACTCTTCCTGGATAGCCAGGAACTAGAGACTGGATGGCCCAGAGCCCTAGGGTAGAACCAAAAGAAAGATCAGTGAAATGATTCCTAATGATATTTTGTTATACATAGATTGGTGCCTTATCCAGACATCATCAGACAGGTTTCTTCCAGTAGCAGATGGGAACAGGTGCAGACACCCACAGTCAAACATGTGGAGAGAGAGAGTCTAAATTGGAGGTCTCTATCGGGTCTCTCCCCTTGGAGATTGGGAAATCTTGCAGAAGAAGGGGCGGAAAGACTGTAGGAGTTAGAAGGGATGGAGGACATCAGGAGACCATGACACACTGAATCTACTAAGCAGGGCTCACAATGACTCACAGAGATTGAAATAGCAAGCATGGGGCCTGCCTGGGTCTGGAACAGGTCCTCTGTGTATATGTTGTGTCATTAGATTGGTGTTCTTGTGGGACTCCTGACAGTGGGAGTGGTTGTATCTTTTACTCTTTTGTCTGCTCTTGAGACTCCCTTTCTGCTATTGGGTTGCCTTCCAGCCCTGTATGAAGGCTTTCACCTTGCACCTTCCTTTATTGTATCTTGTTTTGTTGTGTTTGGTTGTTATATCTTGGTTGGGGAGTGCTGCCTTTTTCTGAAGAGGAATTGGAGGGGAGTGGTTCTGGGAGAGAGGGGAAAAGGGGAGGAGCTAGGCGAAGTGGAGAGAGGGGAACAGTGAGTGGTTGCTACAGTATCATATGAGAGAAGAATTTATTTTCAATAAAAAATTCATATACAAAAAATAAAGTAGAACTGTATGTTTTCTTTAAAAATAGACTATTTTACAATGTTTTCTTTTGTTGTTGTTTCTTGTATTAAGGATTGGAGCTAAGCACTCTACCCTTGAGCCCTAGCCCTGGCCTTTTCCTCCTAAAAAGTCCACTTTTTCTGAACAAAAGTTTTGTTTTAATGCTGTGAAACTCACAGTGTAGTCTGCTTGATGAAGTCAAGGTACAGGTGGCATATCTGATAGGCATCTTTTCTGATCTTTTTATCCTCCATCTGCCTGTTTGCCATATTGGAAGATGGTATGAAGCATTTGTATGATGGGAGAGAAGTAGAAGCTGAGCCCTTAAAGTTCAGTACTAAGAGAGCAGAGTATAATTTTTTTTTTGGTAAAAAACTTTGTTCATGACACATTATTTAAAAAAAAAAATCTACCCCCTGAAAATGAGCTAAAAAAATAAACAAAAGCCATTTCCCACTCCCGTTTCCACTTCCTCCAATTCCCTCTAAATAAAAACAGAAAAGGGTAAACAAAACAAAACAAAAACACCTGAAAAATAAAAACATCCCCAAAGTCCCCCAAACAAAGGAGTTCATTTCCCCAAGGGTAAGGGGAATTTACACTGGAGCTGCTGGGAGCGAGATCTTCCGGCTTCAGAAATCCACAAAGAAAGATGCTCAAAACAGAAAAAGAAACACAAAAGTAAACAACATAGATCACCAGGTAAACTGGAGGGGCAGGAGGCAAAGAAGGGTAGGGTGGGCAGAGACCTGGTAGGACAGGAGCAGGCAGGCAGCAACTGCAAAAGGCAGGGAGTAGATAAGGGAAGGAAGCAAGCTCAACAGTTTGGTGCCCTTCCAGAGCTCTGGGTAAAAAAACCAAACCAAACCAAAACAAAACAAACAAAACCCTCTTACCACCCATGCCCACCTACGCTTGAGCAGGCCCAAAGGAGATGAAGGGGGGAAGAGAAACAGAGAGCAGCTTGTACAGCTGAGATGTGAAACTGTACTTTTTAATTATTAAACATTTAGTAATAACTATATTCACTTATAGCAAATACACTTACTTAACTACTATTCCTATAAATTCCTACAACCCCTATGAATGCCTTCAACCCCTAAGACTTAACCACTAAACCTATTGATAACTACTACAACTATTTTCATAACCTTTTAGACGGATACAGTCTTTGGGGCAGGTGCTCAGTCATCAGGAACAGTCTCTGGGGTAGACCCTTTAATGCACTTAGCAGTCTCTCTTCTGGGATATCTCAGACGTAGATTCGTCAGGGTAAATTGGCTATGGCGGTTTCACCTTAAATAAGGCTTGAGGCTTTCTTCTCTCGGGGAGACCTCAGCTGTCTGTAAGCCAACTTATTTCCTTCCTATCAACAACTCTGCCATTCTGTCTCAGCCCTTAAAGCTGGCCACAGTGTCATTTAGGCCACTGTTCAGACAGGTCAGACCTCTCTAGGCAAAAGCTGAGCCACAGGGTTTAGTCCTTGGCCTTTTGCTGTCTTGCTGAGGCTTTCTCTGCTCACCAGCTTCTTTCTGCCTCAGGGAGATCTGGGCATCAGTCCACCAGCACTTTCTCCATCAGAGGATACAAACTACTTGTTGTCCTTTCTAGCGTGAGGACTCACTAGCATCGGCTCTCTAGCATGGAGCCCCTAGCATGCCCTCTTCCAGGCTCATCCATTTGTCCTTAAATAGGATCTCTCCTTGTTCCACCTGCTTCAGATTAATTTGGGCTCTGCCCACTTAGCAGCTGAAAACAATGCCACGTCATAAAGTCTTTCCTTGTTTCACCTGGCTTCAACCTTGTTTTTCAGTCCATAGATTCCCCTCGTTTCACGTGACTTTCACCTGACTTCATCCATAAGCTGATAAGCTAATTGCTCCCAGCCCAGTTGATCTTCATGCCCCGGATTAAGAGACTGTATCAGAAACCTAGATATTTTCTAAATCTAATTTATGTTAATCTAACACCCTACAGAGATGTGTCCATGGCGACTCTCCAGAGGAAATATGTAGCTCCTGCCCAACACCCTGTGCCTTCTCCTATTCCCCAAAGCAGGTCCTTCCTTGCAGCTAGTTATAGGATTATGTAGAAAAAAATTGGCTAATTAAATTATTTAACCAGTATTTATGTTATATTGTTAATTGGTTTGGCAGCAGTTAATCTTTAAGCAGACATTATAAATGAGTACACACAGAGACCACATGTATTTTAACAAGCCTTTGCCTGAGTTGTGCATTCCTGATAATTGACGTAGTCTTATTTTACCTTTTACAATTAATTCAGATATCTTTTCTATGTATGTCTTTAATTTTTTACTTTGTTTTTGTGGCAAGAAAATCCATTCCATAATACTATCTTCCCATTGCATAATAAGCCCTGTAGGAGAATGAGTTGATGGTAAAATGACCAAAATACAATCAAGTTGGGGATCAATTCGATCTATGTATGCATCTTGCAATCTTTGTTCTACCAACATTAATTCCTTTTCTGCCTCAGCAGTTAAACATCTTGAACTGTTTAGATTTGAATCCCCTTGTAATGTTTGAAACAAATTACTTAACTCATGAGTACTTAAACCAAGGGTGGGCCTTAGCCAATTTATAGCTCCCATTAATTTTTGAAAATCATTAAGAGTTTTCAATTAGTCTCTACGGATCTGTACCTTTTGAGACCTTATTCTCTGATATCAAGTGATATTTGGGACTGTCTAGGCAACAAACTATCATATTTCTTTTTAGAAGCTGCTCTCCTATGCTTCCTACTCACTCAAATAATAACTTTATCCCTTCTTATGTCTTTGATGGGGTTGAAGGCATAATAGTCATAAAATTTCAATTGAACTTGAGTTATTTAGGATTTAAAAGGATATTTTCAAGTCTAAATAAAATCTTTAAGTTTATAAATATAGGACATGATAGAAATTATTTAGGTTCAGAACTTTAGACACAGCAAGATAGATAGATGATATTTTTTCTTCTTCAAGATTGCCTGATACAAATAGGCTAAACATTATGTGTATAACTTTTATATATGGTTTTCTTGATTGTTTCATATTTGTTTTTACTATATGAGTTAAAAAATTTAGCTTTTTTTTTTTTAGACAAAAGGAGGGAATTGTTGGGGTAGTGTTAAGCATTCTAAATGTTAATTAATTGGTCCTGCTTGCTGTCTGTTACTTACATTGACTCTGATTGGTTAAGTAAAATGCCGAGACCTGAGATTGGGCAAAGACAGAGAAAGGTGGAACTTCCTGGGATTAGAGCAGGAAGCCTGTGCTTGAGACAGAGAATTAGAGCATTCCAGCCAGGAGCAGCAGGAAGGAGGCACACACCATGGGTTAGAAAAAGGAACCTCATTCCACATGGCCAGGACCATTGGCATATTGTGGAGAATGGCAGTCCAAGGGGACATATGTATATATGGGGTCATATTTGGGTAATAAAATTAAGAGCTATCTTAGATGGGCCATGAATGCACAACTCAGACCAAGGCTTGTTAAAATCCATGCAGTCTCTGTGTGTACTCATTTATAATGTCTGCTTAAAGATTAACTGCCGCCAAACCAATTAACAATATAACATAAATACTGGTTAAATAACTTAATTAGCCATATTTATTTTTTACAGGATTCTCCCCCCCTTGCACAGTATATCTTTTTTATTAAATTTTTTTTCCATCAAGATCATGGGAAACTCCTGTCTGTTGTGCTAGGTCTGTTGGTTCATTTGGGAATCAAATTGATTTGTCTTCTGATAAACAGGGACTAATCTAAGGCCAAGGAAATCCTCACTGACTCTTATTCTGATAACTCTACATATGCAAATCCTTTGGGATGGCCGCTAAATTTGTCACAGAGTATAGTAACTTGGTTGACTGAACAACAGCCATGAAAGTGAGCTTCCAGCACTTCTGCTCTTGCACCATAGTGGACACTGCCAGCATAGATAGAATGGGCATCATTCTCCATATTCCCCTCAGTAGACATGGTCACTGGGCCAGCATTGCCTGAGGGTGGATTCATACTCGTCTGCTTCTCTACATCGGTTTTGTAGACCCTTTAGCTTTTCAGCCTGAGTAGAGTATTTTTTTTTTTCAGTCAGCCCTGGTTCTTTTTTTTTTTTAATATAATTTATTTTTTATTTCTTCAAGTTACATCTCAATCACAATCCTCTCCCTACTCCCCCCTCCAGCCCCACCCTTCCCCCCTCTTCCCCCTCACCCCCCCCCCATCCTCTACCCTTTTTTTTTTTAGTTTAAGGTATATCTTTTTCCCTGCAACAGCTCTCCCTTTTGGTCCAACAAATGGTTCTTTCTCTTATAATAATAAATACAATACAAAACAACAGAAATAAATAGGCCACAATTATGAGAGTTATATGGCTTAGCATACATTCTCAATGTCCAGTCCATATGTATTTGGCACCTGACTTTAACATTCTACTATCTAACCATCTCCATGAGTTTAAAGTTCTATATCTAACTCAGCTTTCATACTAACTTGCCTCACAATTTTAAAAAATCTCCTTAGATCCAGAACACCCTCTTGATTTCTAAACAACTCAAAACTTAACTATGAGACTCTAGCTATCTATTCTTCAACCACCTCAGAGACCTGAGAGGGATAAATATATCTGATTATATAGGAAGTGCAGGGCCTGCAGCTTCCAAAACTAAGAAATGACATACCAGTGGCTACCTGGACAGTTCCCATTTTCTCTCCATACATTACAGTAGAAAATTGGGAATAAATCTACCTCAAGACCCAGCCATACCCTTCTTGGGCATATATCCAAAAGAACTTTTAAGCTGCTATCAAGTTTGTGTAATCTATGTGGCCACCTGCAGTCTAACATTCCTCTCTCCTCCCCTCCTGGCCCCTCCCTTCCTCTCTCCTTCCCTCCCTCTCTCCTTCCCTCCTTCTCTCCTTCCCTCCCTCCCTCGTTTCCTCCCTCCTTGTTCCTCTACTTGGTACTCTCCTTCTCCTCAGATGAGGTGGGCCCTCAAATATCATACTCCCTCAGATCTTGCGTCATGTGAGGGCCAAGAGCTTCCATTTGTACTGGAGCTTGATAAGGCACACCATCTAGGGTGTAGTGTTCCACTAACCTGCAGCAGATTCCATGACTCACTGGTGGTTAAAATTTTTCCTAGGTTAGATATGCTAGGTTCCTATCAATTTGGGTGTGTGGGTTGTAGGATAGTTATCCTGTGATGTATGGTTAATATCCATTTATAAGGGAATACAAATTGTCCTTTGAGATCTCAAAATACATACACTAAAAGTTTGTTTAGCTCCAAAACATCAAAAATAATTTCTTCTTTAATCTGGATTGAAAGATAATACTTTTTATATTGTCAAAAAACCAAATTTGCTTCAAGAAAAATATTACCTGAGCCCACCCCAAAGGTAATGTCCCAGAGTTAGGATTAGGGCAGGGCTCTGTTCTTATCTTTCCAAGAGATTTAAAGCATCCATTCAAGGTATCCAGGGACAACTGGACAATGGAAACCTCAGCAGAAAGCAGATCAGACACCAAAGAAGATAAGTGGCCCAGATGATCCAGCCTTGCAGACTTCCTCAATAGCTGTTTCCTCAAAAGTCTACAACCACAACAACTCAAAATCACTAAGATGTTCAGCTCCGCAGACTACTCCAGGCAGAACTTCAGTGAAGCCCTGAAGATCAGCTTCTCTCTACAAACTTCTTAGGACATTTAAATAGCTGAGCACAAAAGGACTGAACATCAAATGATTCTATTAACATTTTTAACCATTTTTCCATTCTTATTTGGGTCCCAAACAGGTTTACTACATCCCAAATCAGCAGGAAGTCATTTTAAGAGAGCGACGTCCCATCCCTAGGAGGTGGGGAGGGTGTTTTCCCCCACTATGGTCATTTGATGGATAATAGAAAATCTTCTTATTTAGGGGAAGAGACTACAAGCTGTTAAATGGTCTTGTTAAATGGGTTTTGGAGGTTAGACCCAGGGACTTCTCTCTTTTTCTTTTCTGTATCCTTCCTTCTCTCCTATGTAGTAGTGAACAGACTTGATTTGATTTTTTTGTGTTTAATTTCTTCAGTTCTTTCTATATTTTGGATATTAGCCCTGTGTCAGATGCTAGGTTGGTGAAGCTCCATTCCCAGTCTGTAGGCTGCCATTTTGTTCTAAGGACAGTGTTCTTTGCCTTACAAAAGCTTTTCAATTTTATAAGGTCCCATTTATTGATGGTTTGTTTTAGTGCCTGAGCTATTGGTGTTCTATTCAGGAAGTTGCTACCAGTGCCAATGAGTTCAAGGCTTTTCCCCACTTTCTCTTCTATTAATGTAAGTGTGTGCAGATTTATGTTGAGGTCCTTGATCCACTTAGACTTAAGTTTTGTACAGGGTGATAAGTGTGGATCTATTTGCATTCTTCTACATGTTGACATCCAGTAAGACCAGCACCATTTATTGAAGATGCTTTCCTTTTTCCATTGTATGTTTTTGGCTTCTTTATCAAAAATGAAGTGACCATAGGTGTGTGGGTTTATTTCTGGGTCTTCGATTCGATTCCATTAGTCAACTGGTCTGTTTCTATACCAGTACCATGCTGTTTTTATTACTATTTCCCTGTAGTACAGATTGATATCTGGGATGGTTATACCTCCAGATGTTCTGTTATTGTAACATGATTGATTTAGCTTTTCTGGGTCTTTTGTTATTCCATATGAAGTTGAGAATTGTTTTTTCCAGATCTGTAAAAAATTGAGTTTGTATTTGGATAGGAATCGCATTGAATCTGTATATTGCTTTTGGTAAGATTGCCATTTTTATTATGTTGATCCTACCTATCCATGAGCAAGGGAGATCTTTCCATCTTCTGATATCTTCTTCAATTTCTTTCTTCAGGGACTTGAAGTTCTTATCATACAGGTCTTTCACTTGCTTGGTTAGAGTTACCCCCAGGTATTTTATATTGTTTGTGGCTATTGTGAAGGGTGTTGATTCCCTTATTTCTTTCTCAGCCCATTTATCTTTTGTGTAAAGAAGGGCTACTGATTTTTTTGAATTGATTTTGTATCCGGCCACCTTGCTGAAGGACTTTATCTGCTGTAGAAGTTCTCTGGTGGAATATTTTGGGTCACTTATGTATACTATCATATTATCTGCAAATAAGGATACTTTGACTTCTTCCTTTCCAATTTGTATCCTCTTGATCTCTTTTAGTTGTCTTATTGCTCTAGCTAAAACTTCAAGTACTATGTTGAAGAGATACGGAGAGAGTGGACAGCCTAGCCTTGTCCCTGATTTTAGAGGAAGTACTTTAAGTTTCTCTCCATTTAGTTTGATGTTGGCTATTGGCTTGCTGTAAATTGCCTTAATTATGTTTAAATATGGTCCTTGTATGCCTGATCTCTTTAAGACTTTTAACATGAAGGAGTGCTGTATTTTGTCAAAAGCTTTTTCAGCATCCATTGAGAAAATCATGTGGTTCTTTTCTTTCAGCTTGTTTATGTGGTGGATTACATTGATGGATTTTTCTAATGTTGTACCACCCCTTCATCCCTGGAATGAAGCCTACTTGATCCTGGTGTATGATATTTTTAATGTGATCTTGGATCTGGTTTGCAAGTATTTTATTAAGTATCTTTGCATCCATGTTCATAAGGGAAATTGGTCTGAAATTTTCTTTCTCCATTGGGTCTTTGTGAGGTTTAGGTATCAGGGTGACTATGGCCTCATAGAATGTGTTTGGCGGTATTCCGTCAGTTTCTATGTTGTGGAAGAGTTTGAAGAATATTCGTGTTATCTATTCTTTGAATGTGTGGTAGCATTCTGTGCTGAAACCACCTGGGCCTGGGCTTTTTTTGGTTGGAAGACTTCTAATGACTTCTTCTATTTCCTTAAGGGTTATAGGACTGTTTAATTTGTTTACCTGTTCTTTATTTAACCTTGGTATGTGGAATCTATCAAGAAAATTGTCCATTGCATTTAGATTTTCCAATTTTGTGGAGTACAAGTTTTTGAAGTAGGACCTAACGATTCTTTGGATTTCCTCAATGTCTGTTGTTATTTCTCCCTTTTCATTTCTGATTTTGTTGATTTGGGTGTTTTCCCTCTGCCTTTTAGTTAGTTTAGCTAAGGGCTTGTCTATTTTGTTGATTTTCTCAAAGAACCAGCTCTTGATTTTGTCCATTCTTTGTATTGTTCTTTTTGTTTCTAAGTTGTTGATTTCGGCCCTAAGTTTGATAATTTCCTCTTGTCTGCTCCTCTTGGGAGTGTTTGCTTCTTTTTGTTCTAGCTCTTTCAGGTGTGCTTTTAGGTGGCTAGTATAGGAACTCTCTAGTTTCTTTTTGAAGGTACTTAGTGCTATAAACTTTCCTCTTAGCACTGCTTTCAATGTGTCCCATCAGTTTTGGTATGTTGTGCCTTCATTTTCATTGAGTTCTAAGAAGACTTTAATTTCTTTTTTTATTTCTTCCCTGACCCAGGGGTCATTGAGGAGAGAGTTGTTCAGTTTCCATGTTTTTGCAGGCTCTCTGTTGTTTTTGTTATTGTTGAAGTCTAGCTTTATTCCATGAAGGTCTGATAAGTTACAAGGGGTAATTGCAATTTTCCTGTATCTGTTGAGGCTTGTTTTGTGCCCGACTATATGGTCGATTTTGGAGAAGGTTCTGTGAGGTGCCAAGAAGAAAGTGTATTCTTTTGTTTTGGGGTGAAATGTTCTGTAGATATCAATTAGGTCCATTTGATTCATGACATCTGTGAGGTTCATTATTTCTCTGTTTGGTTTCTGCATCATTGATCTGTCCAGTGGTGAGAGTGGTGTGTTGAAGTCTCCCACTATTAATTTGTGACGTTCAATGTAGGATTTGAACTTCAGTAGTGTTTCTTTTTTTTTTTAATTAAATACTTTATTTTTTTTTCTTTAAGTTACATCTCAGTAACAAACCCCTCCCTATTCCCCCTTCCTATCCCGCCCTTCCACCCTCTTCCCTCCAGAAGTTTCCCCTTTCAGTCCAACAGCTGGTTCCTTCTCTTATAACAGTAAGTATTATACAAAACAATAGATATAAATATGCCACATTTATGAGAGTAAATTGGCCCAGTATACCTTCCCAATGTTCAGTTTATACCTATTTGGCCCCTGACTTTAACATTCTACTATCTACCCAACTCCATGAGTTTAAAGGTCTATATGTGACTCAACATTCATACTATCTTGCAACACATTTTTAAGAGTATCTTCTTAGATCTATAACACCCTCTTGATTCCTAAACAGTTCAAAATTTAACTATAAGATTCTGTCTATTCTTCAACCACCTCAGAGACCTGAGAGGGATAAATATATTTGCTTATATAGGAAGTGCAGAGCCTGCAGCTTCCAAAACTAAGAAAGAACATACCAATAACTGCCTGGACAGTTCCCATTTTCTCTCCATACATTCCAGCATCAATCGTCAGCCTTTGGGTCCTGTTTCTCTGACAGACATTTGTTGTAGAGCAGGGATTATGAAGGACTTACCTACCCTGTCTTGGCAGAGTTAGGCTGTCGACTTCCCTGCTACCAAGTTTTGTCCTTTTTGGACAGCAGTGTGTCTGCAGTTGGTGCAAGGGGTTTTTTCATGACAAGAGAAAGGCTTGCCACTAATTCAACCATCTTACAGTGGAGGTTCTTCGATGCTTATCTTCTACTTGGAGTAGAATAGGGGGTGCTGTCAGGCGCTGATATGTCTCGATAT
>CAJQZJ010021890.1:0-13588 GCA_907164525.1 Lophiomys imhausi | reverse complement strand
TGGCCAAATATAATCTTAATTTTGTATCAATATACAAAGATCAATACCTATGTATCCCAAAACAATCTTAATTTTCCATCAATATACAAGGGTCAATACCAATGTGGCCAAATATATTCTTAATTTTGTATCAATATACAAAGATCAATACCGATGTAGCCCAGTACAATCTTAATTTTGCATCAATATACAGAGATCAATACCAATTTAGCTGAATATAATATTAATTTTGTGTCAATATACAAAGGTATAAGGGCATAGTCAATAATCTGTCCTTTTTTTCTTGATCTTTCCTATATTATGCCTATGTCCTATTTTTTCTCAAGTCTGTTCACTCCTGCATAGGAGAGAAAGAAGGTTATAGAAAAGAAAAAGAGAAAAGTCCCTGGGTCTAACCTCCAAAACCTATTTAACAAGATTATTTGACAGCTTGTAATTTCTTCCCCTAAATAACAAGATTATCTATTATCCATCGAATGACCAAAGGGGGGAAAAACACCCTCCCCACCTTCTGGAGATGGGATGTCGCTCTCTTAAAATGACTTCCTGCTGATTTGAGGCATAGTAAACCTGTTTGGGGCCCAAATAAGAATGGAAAAAAATGGTTTAAAATGTTAATAGAATCATATGATGTTCAGTCCTTTTGTGCCCAGCTATTTAAATGTCCTAAGAAGTTTGTAGACAGAAGCTGAACTTCAGGGATTTACTGAAGTTCTGGCTGGAACAGTCTGTGGAGCTGAACAGTCTTAGCAATTTTTAGTTGTTGTGGTTTTAGACTTTTGAGGAAACAGCTATTGAGGAAGTCTGCAAAGCTGGATCGTCTGGGCTACTTATCTTCTTTGGTGTCTATCTGTTTTCTTCTGAGGTTTCTGTTGTGCAGTTGTCCCTGGATTCCTTGGATGGATGCTTTAAATCTCCTGGAAAGATAAGAACAGAGCCCTGCCCTAATCATAACTCTGGGACATTGCCTTTTTGGGGGGGAGGGGTCAGGTAATATTTTTCCTGGAGCAAATTTGTTTTTTGACAATATAAATATTATTATCTTTTAATTCAGATTAAAAAAGCAATTATTTCCATTTCATGTATTTTACCTTAGCTCCAAATTTTTTCAACTCTTAGAGGTTTAGAAAACCAGGTTGAACTGAAGTAACCTTTATTTACAGTATTTTAAGACTGTTACCTGCTTTTTAATGCCAAACCATGAAAATATCCTTTATATCTACAAAAAACAAACAAACAAAAAAACTTTTTAGGCTGCTATCAAGTTTGTGTAATCTATGTGACCACCTGCAGTCTAACATTCTAATCTGAAATTAAGGCTGTTTTCCTTTCATGCCAGTAAGGCAAGTATATCTTTGCCATATTATAGTTTGAAATTTTTATATCGTATTTTTATTATATTTTAAGCTTATTAACCAAAGAATCAATTTCATGCTGCATTGAGTAATTGTATCTTTTCCTATGTCATTAGATTCTTCCCTGCTGATTGTTATTAGTTCTCACATATCGATTTGTGGTTTGGCTTGTTGCTGTGTTTCCAAGGCCCTGCATTGCATCATTAAGTTATTTGTTTGAGGTCACTGATTTTTTTTTTAGGCATGTCTAGCTGTAAATTTCCATCCTAAAATGCTTTTATGGCTCTCCATAGGCTTGATATTGTAGTTTAATATTTTAAATTCGACTTTTGATTTCTGTAATTACTCATTCATTATTTACAGTATGTTGTCCAATCTTCATGACTTTGGTTATTTTCTGTCATTTCTCTTGATGTTGGTTTCTAGTTTTATGTCATTGTGATCAGACAGAATACAAGGAATCATTTCAATTCTCAAATACATTGTTGAGATTTGCTATGTGTCCTAATATATGATCTATTTTTGAGACAGTTCCATTGGTTGCTAAGAAGGATATGTATTCTACAATGTTTCCATGGAATGCTGTACAGATGTCTGTTAGATCCATTTCACCAATGCTGTCATTTAACTCAGATGTCTCTTTATGGTATAAATGAGCTGTGTTTTGCTGATAGTGGGGCATTTAAGTTTCCCACTGTTGCTACATTGAGGTTAATCTGTGCTATTACATCTAGTAGTATTTCTTTTATGACATTTGGTGCATATAGGTTTGGTGCATCTAATGTTCTCTTGATGTATTATTCTCTTAATAAATGTGAAGTGACCTAAATTTAGTTTAAAATCAATTTTAGCTATTATAACACCACCACCTGCTTGCCAGTTGGTTGTTATTCTTTGTTTGTAATTCCTTGCTTGGAATGAATGTGTGTGTCTTTCCCTCAAACATTCTCTTTGATAGTGAGGTACATTTCTTGGGAAAAAATAAGCGAACTTATTTTAAACATAGAAGCATATTATTTTAGAATTCAATCAGCTAGTCTGTGTGTTTTTGCTAAATAATTAACATAAATTAACATTAAGACTTGTTATTGATCTGTTAACCTGATCTTGATTTAGCTTCCGTAGGTGGAATCTATCAAGAAAATTGTCCATTTCGCTTAAGTTTTCATATTTGGTGGAGTATAGATTTTTAAAGTAGGACATTAAAATTCTCTGGATTTCCTCAATGTCTGTTGTTATTTCTCCCTTTTCATTTCTGATTTTGTTGATTTGGTTTTTTTCCCTCTGTCTTTTAGTTAATTTGGCTAAGGGTTTGTCTATTTTGTTGATTTTCTCAAAGAACCAACTCTTGGTTTCATTGATTCTTTATATGGTTCAGCATTTCCTCTAAACTCAGGGACAAGACAAGGATGTCCACTTTCACCATATCTCTTCAATATAGTACCTGAAGTTCTTGCTAGAGCAATAAGATCAAGGAGATCAAGGGGATACAAACTGGAAACAAAGAAGTCAAAGTATCCCTATTTGTAAGATGATATGATAGTATACATAAGCGACCCCAAAATTTCCACCAGAGAACTTTTACAGCTGATAAATACCTTCAGCAAGGTGGCTGGATACAAAATCAATTCAAAAAAATCAGAAGCCCTTCTTTATACAACAAATAAATGGGCTGAGAAAGAAATCAGGGAAACAACTCCCTTCACAATAGCCAAAAACAATATAAAATACCTGGGGTAACTCTAACCAAGCAAGTAAAGGACCTGTACAACAAGAACTTCAACCCTTTGAAGAAGTAATTGAAGAGGACATCAGAAGATGGAAAGATCTCCCATGCTCATGGATAGGTAGGATCAACATAATAAAAATGGCCATCCTACCAAAAGTAATATACAGATTCAATGCAAGTCATATCAAAATACCAAAACAATTATTTATAGACCTGGAAAAAGCTATTCTCAATTTTATATGGAACAACAAAAAACCCAGAATAGCTAAATCAATCCTGTACAATGCAAACACATCTGGAGGTATCACCATCCCAGATTTCAAGCTGCACTACAGAGCAATAGTAATAAAAACAGCATGGTACTGGTATAGAAACAGACCAGTGGATCAATGGAATCGAATTGAAGACCCAGAAATGAACCCACACAACTATGTTCACTTAATTTTTGACAAAGAAGCCAAAACTGTACAATGGAAAAAGGACAGCATCTTCAACAAATAGTGCTGGTCCAACTGGATGTCCACTTGTAAAAGAATGAAATTAGATCCATACTTATCACCTTGTACAAAACTTAAGTCCAAGTGGATCAAAGACCTTAACATAAGCCCAGTCACACTAAATCTACTAGAAGAGAAAGTGGGAAAAACCCTCGAAATCATTGGCACAGGTGACAATTTCTTGAACAGAACACCAAAAGCTCAAAAAACAATAAAACCAACAATCAATAAATGGGACCTCATGAAACTGAAAAGCTTCTGTAAGCCAAAAGACACTGTCATTCGAACAAAACGGCAGCCTACAGATTGGGAAAAAATCTTCACCAACCCCACATCTGACAGAGGGGTAATATCCAAAATTTACAAAGAACTCAAGAAATTAAATGCCAAGAAACCAAATAATCCAATCAAAAAATGGGGGACAGAGCTAAATAGAGAATTCACAAAGGAGGAATCCCTAATGGCTGAGAGACCCTTGAAGAAATGCTCAACATCCTTAATCATCAGAGAAATGCAACTCAAGAGGACTCTGAGATTCCATCTCACACCTGTCAGAATGGCTAAGATCAAAAGCTCAAATGACAGCACATGCTGGCAAGGGTATGGAGAAAGGGGAACCCTCCTCCATTGCTGGTGGGAGTGCAGGATTGTGCAACCACTATGGAGGTCAGTATGGCAATATATTAGAAAACTTGAAATAGCTTTGCCTCAGGACCCAGCTATACCACTTCTGGGTATACATCCAAATGACTCTTCACTGAATCACAAGGAAGTTGCCTCATCTATGTTCATAGCAGTCTTATTTGTAATAACTAGAAACTGGAAACTACCCAGTGTCCCTCAACTGAAGAATGGATTAAAAAACTGTAGTACATCTATACAATGGAATACTACTCAGCTATCAGAAACAAGGAAATTATGCAATTTTCAGACAAATGGATGGAACTAGAAAAACTCATCCTGAGTGAGCTAACCCAGACTCAGAAGGATGCACATGGCATCTATTCACTTATAGTCAGATTTTAGCTATGTAGTATAGGATAGGATATCTATACTACAATCAATGCACCAAAGGGAACATGGATATAGACTCTTTTTTGTTTGTTTGGTTGGTTGGTTGTTTTCTCTCCCTGTCATTGAGACACTTTTCCCTGGTGGTACTGTCTTGTAGGCCTCCAGTGTATGAGGAGATTCTTGGCCCTCATATGACTGCTGAAGTGGGGCAGGGGACTGTTATGTAGGGGCACTCCACTCCAGAGGAGTGGGATGGAAGGGTTAGGGGGTAGAGGGTGGGAGGACAGGACTGGGAAGGGGGAGTAAGAGGACAATATGATGGAGATGTAACCTGAAGCAACAAATAAATTTAAAAAAAAAGACTTATTATTGAAGGATCAGTTAGTTTTGTAGTTTTGTGATGTGTTTTTCTATTCTATTTCTATTTTGTTATTTGTCGTAGTGTAGTTTGTTCTTTCCTATAGTTACATATATATGCTTATCATTCTCTTTAGTACATAGGATTCTTTTGAGTATCTTTTCTAGTACTGGCTTAGTGGCCACTGATTCTTTTAGTTTGTAGCTATTATCAAAATATTTTCTTTTTCTTTCAAGTGTAATATATATTCCCCAGATATCATAATCTTGGTTAGTAGTTATTGTCTTTCAAAGCCTACCACGATGAATCATTCTACACTGTTCTGACTTTTGGAATTTCTGTTTAGAAATCTGAAGTATTTCTGATGTGACTTAGTATTTCCCTATGACATGGCATGGGGAAATTCTTTTCTGGTCTTGTCTGATTGGTACGTCAAATGCCTTCTGAATATTAATGTTTATATATCTCCCTCGATTTGGAGAACTTTTATGACATGATTTTATTATACATATTGTTTGTATCTTCACTCTGAAGTTCTTACCATTGTTCTGTCTCCGTGATTTATAATTTTGACCTTTTAGTGGTATCCCATAGACTTCGTATGCTCTCTTTATACTTTCTTATTCTTTTATCTGTGTCAGAATCTGAATGTTCTAATTCATCTATCCTGTCTTCCATCCCTGATATTCTATCTTCTACTTGATCTATTCTGGTCCTGAGGCTTCAAGTAATATTTTTATTTGACTTAATGAGCTTTTTATTTTTTAAAGTTTATTTCTGTCTCTTTATTAAATATTTTGTATTCTGTATTTGTTGGGGTAGTGTTAAACATTCTAAATGTTAACTAAATGGTCCTGCTTGCTGTCTGTTTCTTACATTGACTCTGATTGGTTAAATAAAATGCCGAGGCCTGAGATTGGACAAAGACAGAGAAAGGTGGGACTTCCTGGGATTAGAGCAGGAAGCCTGGGCTTTGGAAAGAGGATTAATTCAATCTGGCCAGCAGCAGGAAGAAGAAGGCATTCCAGCCAACAGCAGAAAGAAGAAGGCATTCCAGCCAGGAGCAGCAGGAAGGAGGCACACACCATGGGTTAGAAAAAGGAACCTCATTCCACATGGCCAGGAACATCGGCATATCGTGGAGAATGGCAGTCCAAGGGGACGTATGTATATATGGGGTCATATTTGGGTAATAGAATCAAGAGCTAGCTTAGATGGGCTAGGATTGCACAATTCAGGCCAAGGCTTGTTAAAATCCACGTGGTATCCTGTGTGCTCATTTATAATGTCTGCTTAAAGATTAACAGCCGCCAAATTAATCGACAATAATCTAAATACTGTTTAAATAGTTTAATTAGCTATATATTTTTACATGTATTAATTCATTTTATTCATCTGTTTATTTATATTTTCTTTTTTAAATTAGGAGATTTGTTAAACATTCACACCTGTATATTTTTTTACTTTTTTATGTTTATTTGTTACTTCAAGTTACATCTCCATCACAGTGCCCTATTTCCACCCCTCCCAGTTCCACTCTCCCACCCTCTCCTCCCTCTTCCACCCATTCTACTCCTCTGGAGTGGGGTGTCCCTACATATCAGCCCCCCTCAGTTCAGCAGTCATATGAGAGCTAAGAGCTTCCTCTTGCACTGGGGGCCTACATGGTAGCACCCCTAGGGCAAATAGTCCCACTAACAGGTAACAAAGTCTATATTCCTGTTCTTTTTGGCGTGTTTGTTGTAGGATAGTTATCCTGTAATATATGTCTAAAATCTAATTATAAGTGAGTAAATGCCATCTTCATCTTTCTGAGTCTGGGTTAGCTCACTCAGGATGAGCTTTTCTAGTTCCATCCATTTGGCTGTGAATTGCATGATTTCCTTATTTCTGATCTCTGAGTAGTATTCCATTGTGTAAATGTACCAGAATTTTCTTATCCATTCATCTGTTGAAGGACATCTGGGTTGTTTCCAGTTTCTTGCTATTACAAATAAGGCTGCCAAGAACATAGATGAGGAGATGTCCTTGTGGTTTGGTGAGGAATCGTTTGGGTGGATACTCAGAAGTAGTATGGCTGAGTCTTGAGAGAGGGCTATTCCAAGTTTTCTAAGATATCACCAGACTGATTTCCATAGTGGTTGAACAAGTTTGTACTCTCACCAGCAATGGAGGAGGGTTCTCCTTTCTTCACAACCTCACCACCATGTGCTGTCATTTGAATTTTTTTTCCTTTCTTTTTTTTTTTTATAAATACTTTATTTTTTTTTCTTCAAGTTACATCTCAGTCACAAACCCCTCCCTATTCCCCCTTCCTATCCCGCCCTTCCACCCTCTTCCCCCCAGAAGTTTCCCCTTTCAGTCCAACAGATGGTTCCTTCTCTTATAACAGTAAGTATTATACAAAACAACAGATATAAATATGCCACATTTATGAGAGTTAAATGGCCCAGTATACCTTCCCAATGTCCAGTTTATACATATTTGGCCCCTGACTTTAACATTCTACTATCTAACCAACTCCATGAGTTTAAAGGTCTATATGTGACTCAACATTCATATTATCTTGAAACACACTTTTAAGAGTATCTTCTTAGATCTATAACACCCTCTTGATTCCTAAACAGTTCAAAATTTAACTATGAGACTCTAGCTGTCTACTCTTCAACCACGTCAGAGACCTGAGAGGGATAAATATATTTGCTTATATAGGAAGTGCAGGGCCTGCAGCTTCCAAAACTAAGAAAGAACATACCAATGACTGCCTGGACAGTTCCCATTTTCTCTCCATACATTCCAGCATCAATCTTCAGCCTTTGGGTCCTGTTTCTCTGACAGACATTTGTTGTAGAGCAGGGATTATGAAGGACTTACCTACCCTGTCTTGGCAGAGTTAGGCTGTCGACTTCCCTGCTACCAAGTTTTGTCCTTATTGGACAGCAGTCTGTCTGCAGTTGGTGCAAGGGGTTTTTCCATGTCAAGAGAAAGGTTTGCCACTAATTCAACCATCTTATAGTGGAGGTTCTTCGATGCTTATCTTCTACTTGGAGTAGAATAGGGGGTGCTGTCAGGCGCTGATATGTCTCGATATCAAAAACAAATCTTGATTTAAGATAACATCTTTAAATGCCATATTCTGCAGATCTCTAGGGGTTTTTGAAGATGCCCTATCCATCTCTTGTATTTAGATAAGCAAATGTTGCTTGTCTCTTAGCAACTTGATTACTGGGTAGTTTAGAGAATATCTGTGATAGACTGTCATAGTAGCTAACAAAGTGACATGTTTGCATGACTAGGAGTTTGTTTTAACTATCCTGGACCGTTTTAGACGGTTGGTATCAAGAGGTCAGAGCTTCACATTTTATTTTTAAGTATCTCTAGGTATGATACCATTGGGAAGCGTTACCTTTAAATTTGTATCAATATACAAAGATCTATTCAATTGTGGTTAAATATACTCTTAATTATGTATCAATATACCAAGATCAATGCCTATGTAGCCCAATATAATCTTAATATTACGTCCATATGCAAGGGTCAATACCATTGTGGCCAACTATAATCTTAATTTTGTATCAATATACAAATATCAATACCGATGTAATCCAATACAATCTTATTTTTGCACAATAAACAATGGTCAATACCACTTTAGCCAAATAAACTACTAATTTTGTATCAATATACAAAGGTATAAGGGCATATTCAATAATCTGCCCCTTCTTCTTGGACCTTCCTGTGCTATGTCTATATCTCATTTTTCTCAAGCCCATGCACTCCTACATAGGAGAGGAAGAAGGATACAGAAAAGGAAAAGTAGGAATTCCCTGGAGCTAACCTCCAAAACCCATTAAGACAGGACCATTTATCAGTTTGTAGTCTCTTCCCCTACATAACAGAGTTTTCAGTTATCCTTCAAATAACCAAAAAGAAGGGCAGAGAAACACCCTCCCCACCCTCTGGGCATGGTACGTTGCTCTCTTAAAGTGACTTCCTGCTGATTTGGGTCGTAGTAGACCTGTTTGGGGCCCGAAGCCAAATGGAAAAAATGATTAAAAATGTTAGTACACTCCTTTTATGTTCAGTCCTTCTGTTCTCAGCTGTTTAGATGACCTAAGGGGTTTGTAGGCAGAAGCTGATCTTGCAGGTTTCACTGAGGTTCCGGCCGGGGCATTGTGTAGAGCTGAGCCATACCAGTGACATTGGATTGCTGTGGTGGTTGCAGGCCCCCGATGGAGACAGCTATTGAGGAAGTCTGCCAGGCAGAATCAACTGGGTCACTCGTCCTCCTTGGTGCCTGATTCTGCTCTCTGCTGAGGATTCTGCTCTCCAGCCGTCCCCGGGCTCCCCTAATGGACGCTTCGATTCTCCTGGAATGATAAGAACAGAGCCCTGCCCCAATCCCAACCCTAGGACAATTGCCCTCTTTTTTTTGGGGGGGGGTTAGGGGGGGGCTAGGTAGTACTTCTCCTGAAGCAAATTTGGCCTTCTGACAACATACAAAGCGTTATCTTTCAATCCGGATTAAAGAAGAAATCATTCTGTCACCTTGGAGCTAAACCAGCTCTAGTGTATATATTTTGAGATCCCAAAGGACAATCTTCCTGCATCGAGAAGGCCTTTTGTAAGTAGCCTCCAAACCTAGGTCCCTCCAAATCCCATGTGTGTGTCTCTGAACTCTAATTATTGGGATCAGGGACCTGTGTTTCCCATCTGAAGGGATCAAAGATGTGTTCTACCACTCCTGGATCGAAGTCTTTCTCTATTTAGAGTTTGCCCTGCATCAGGTTGACCCTGAGCTCCGGGATCTGACCGTTTCTGTCTCCAGTGTGCTGGGAGCTGGGACCAAGGGTGTACTCTTCTTGAATGGTGGGACCAAGAGTATGCACCCTCACCACTCTGCTCCATATGACTCCAGAATACATAAGACCACCAAATCTACGGTGCCCCCCCCCCCCCCCGTCTCCGCTGAAGTCAAAGGCATGGGCCAATACCACAATTCTCTTGTATTTTACCTTAGCTCCACGTCTTCTCTACACCTGGAGGTCTGCAAAACCAGGCCGAATGGCTGTAACCTCTGTTCCATTCACAGTGTTTCAGCCCTGCCCCCTGCCGTTTTTTTTTTTTTTTTTTTTTTAGTTAATAAATTTATTTGTTTGTTGCTTCAGGTTACATCCTTATCATATTGTCCTCTTTTCCCTCTTCCCAGCCCCACCCTCCCATGCTCTACCCCCTGACCCTTCCGTCTTGTTCCTCTGGGGTGGAGTGTCCCTGCATAACATTCTCTCACCACAGATCAGGAGTCATATGAGGGCCAAGAGCCTTTTCATTCACCGGGGGCCTACGAGGCAGTACTGCCAGTGAATGGTGTCTCATTGCTACTGGGGGAATACTAAAAAAAAGACCAACAAACACACAAACCCACCAAAACAAAGAATATCAACAAAAAAAAGAGAGGAGAAAGAGAAGGGAAAAGGAAAAAGAAAAAAGAAAAAAAGAAGGAAAAAGAAAAAGATAAAAAAAATTTATGTCCTTGTTCCTTTTGATGTGTTGGTTGTAGTACAGATATCCTGTACGATATAGTTAAAATCCTACTATAAGTGAATAGATGCCATGTGCATCCTTCTGAGACTGGGTTAGCTCACTCAGGATGAGCTCCTCTAGATCCATCCATTTGGTTGCAAATTGCATGATTTCACTGTTTCTGATAGCTGAGTAATATTCCATTGTATAGATGTACCACAATTTTTTAATCCATTCTTCAGTTGAGGGACATCTGGGTTGTTTCCAATTTCTAGCTATTACAAATAAGGCTGCTATGAACATAGATGAGGAGACTTCCCTATGTCTCCATGAGAGGTCCTTTGGGTGTATACCCAGAAGTGGTATGGCTGGGTCCTGAGGCAAGGTTATTCCTAGATTTCTATGATATTGCCAGACAGACCTCCATAGTGGTTGCACAAGCCTGCACTCCCACCAGCAATGGAGTAGGGTTCCCCTTTCTCCACACCCTCGCCAGCATGCGCTATCATTTGAGCTCTTTATCTTAGCCATTCTAACAGGTGTTAGGTGGAATCTCAGGGTCGTCTTGAGTTGCATTTCTCTGATGATTAAGGATGTTGAACATTTCTTCAGGTGTCTCTCAGCCCTTAGGGATTCCTCCTTTGTGAATTCTCTATTTAGCTCCATCTCCCATTTTTTGATTGGATTATTTGGTTTCTTGGCATTTAGTTTCTTGGGTTCTTTGTAGATTTTAGATAGTAGCCCTCTATCAGATGTGGGGTTGGTGAAGATTTTCTCCCAGTCTGTTGGTTGCCGTTTTGTTCGAATGACAGTGTCCTTTGCTTTACAGAAGCTTTTCAGTTTCATGAGGTCCCATTTATTGATTGTTGATCTCAGGTCCTGAGCTGTTGGTGTTCTGTTCAGGAAGTTGTCACCTGTGCCAATGAGTTCGAGGGTTTCTCCTACTTTTTCTTCTAGTATCTTTAGTGTGGCTGGCCTTATGTTAAGGTCTTTTATCCACTTGGAATTAAGTTTTGTACAAGGTGATAGGTATGGGTCTAATTTCATTCTTTTGCAAGTGGACATCCAGTTGGACCAGCACCATTTGGTGAAGATGCTGTCCTTCTTCCATTGTGCGCTTTTGGCTTCTTTGTCAAAGATTAGTTGGCCATAGGTGTGTGGATCCATGTTTGGGTCTTCAATTCGATTCCATTGATCCACTGGTCTGTTTCTATACCAGTACCATGCTGTTTTTATTACTATTGCTCTGTAGTACAGCTTGAAATCTGGGATGGTGATACCTCCAGATGTTTTTTCATTGTACAGGATTGATTTAGCTATTCTGGGCTTTTTGTTGTTCCATATGAAGTTGAGAATAGCTTTTTCCAGGTCTATAAAGAATTGTGTTGGTATTTTGATAGGAATTGCATTGAATCTATATATTGCTTTTGGTAGGATAGCCATTTTTAT
This sequence comes from Lophiomys imhausi, assembly GCA_907164525.1. Classification (NCBI taxonomy): domain Eukaryota; kingdom Metazoa; phylum Chordata; class Mammalia; order Rodentia; family Muridae; genus Lophiomys; species Lophiomys imhausi. The sequence goes on along the minus strand of CAJQZJ010021890.1, from coordinate 1,663 downwards.
TATGTTGATCTTACCTATCCATGAGCATGGGAGATCTTTCCATCTTCTAAAGGCCTCTTCCATTTCTTTCTTCAGGGGCTTGAAGCTCTTGTTATATAGGTCCTTTACATGCTTGGTTAGAGTTACCCCCAGGTATTTTATGTTGTTTGTGGCTATTGTGAAGGGGGTTGTTTCCCTTATTTCTTTCTCAGTATATTTGTTTGTTGTATAAAGAAGGGCTTCTGATTTTTTTGAGTTAATTTTGTATCCAGCCACCTTGCTGAAGTTGTTTATCAGCTGTAAGAGTTCTTTGGTGGAGTTTTTGGGGTCGCTTATGTATACTAACATATCATCTGCAAATAGGGATAATTTGACTTCTTCATTTCCAATTTTTATCCCTTTGATCTCCTTTAGTTGTCTTATTGCTCTAGCAAGGACTTCAAGTACTATATTGAGGAGATATGGTGAAAGTGGACATCCTTGTCTTCTCCCTGAGTTTAGAGGAAATGCTTCAAGCTTCTCTCCATTTAATTTGATGTTGGCTACTGGCTTGCTGTATATTGCCTTTATTATTTCTAGGTATGGTCTTGTATGCCCGTTCTCTCCAGAACTTTTAGCATGAAGGGGTGTTGGATTTTGTCAAATGCTTTTTCTGCATCTAGCGAGATTATCATGTGGTTTTTTTCTTTCATCTTGTTTATGTGGTGAATTACATTGATAGACTTTCGTATATTGAACCATCCCTGCATTCCAGGGATGAAGCCTACTTGATCATGGTGTATGATACTTTTGATGTGTTCTTGAATTCGGTTTGCTAGTATTTTATTAAGTATTTTTGCATCTATGTTCATGAGGGAGATTGGTCTGAAGTTCTCTTTCTTTGTTGGGTCTTTGTGTGGTTTAGGAATCAGAATGACAGTGGCCTCATAGAATGAGTTTGGCAGTGATCTTTCTGTTTCTATGTGGTGGAAGAGTTTGAAAAGTAATGGTGTTAGTTCCTCTTTGAAGGTCCTGTAGAATTCCGTGCTAAAGCCATCTGGCCCTGGGCTTTTTTTGGTTGGGAGATTATTAATGACTGTTTCTATTTCCTTAGGTGTTATTGGGCTGTTTAAGCTGTTAATCTGATTTTGATTTAGTTTTGGTAGGTGGAATTTATCGAGGAAATTGTCCATTTCGCTTAGGTTTTCAAATTTAGTGGAATATAGATTTTTAAAGTAATGCCCGAATATTTTCTGGATCTCCTCAATGTCTGTTGTTATTTCTCCCTTTTCATTTCTGATTTTCTTGATTTGGGTTCTTTCCCTTTGCCTTTTAGTTAATTTGGCTAGGGGTCTGTCTATTTTGTTGATTTTCTCAAAGAACCAATTCTTGGTTTCATTGATTCTTTGTATAGTTCTTTTTGATTCTAAGTTGTTGATTTCAGCTCTAAGCTTGATGATTTCCTGTCTTCTGGTCTTCTTGGGAGTGTTTGTTTCTTTTTTTTCCAATTCACCCAGCTTAGCTGTTAGTTCACTAATATGAACTGTCACAATTTTCTTTTTTTTTTTTAATAATTTATTTTTTATTTCTTCAAGTTACATCTCAATCACAATCCCCTCCCTACTCCCCCCTCCAGTCCCACCCTTCCACCCTCCTCCCCCTCTGCCCCACCATCCTCTTCCCTTCTTATTTTTTTTTTTTTTTT
>CAJQZJ010021889.1:0-11140 GCA_907164525.1 Lophiomys imhausi | reverse complement strand
GACATTGGGAATGTATGCTAAGCCATATAACTCTTATAATCGTGGCCCATTTATTTCTGTTGTTTTGTATTGTATTTATAGTTATAAGAAAAAGAACCATTATTTGGACTGAAAGGGAGAGCTGTTGGGGGGAAAAATAAATACCTTAAACTAAAAAAAAAAAAAAAAAGAAGGGAAGAGGATGGTGGGGCTGAGGGGGAGGAGGGTGGAAGGGTGGGACTGGAGGGGGGTAGGGAGGGGATTGTGATTGAGATGTAACTTGAAGAAATAAAAAATAAATTATTAAAAAAAAATCTGACTTATCTGTTAGTGGGACACTTCATCCTAGTGGATCTGCCATATAGGCCCCCAGTGCAAGAAGAAGCTCTTAGCCTTCATGTGACTGATGAACTGAGGGGGACTGATATGTGAGGGCACCCCACACCAGAAGGGTAGGATAGGTGGGAGAGGAGGTAGAGGGTGGGAGGCGGGGACTGAGAGGAGTAGAGGGAGGGGGCTTTGATGGAGGTGTGACTTGAATTAATAAATAAACATTTAAAAAAGAATCTGAGTCTCTGGGGTTTTAAAATGAGGCTCTAAATACTTTGGTGAGAACTCAACACAATGCACAGTGTCAATTCCTTAAAATCATTCTGAATGTACTGTTGCACTCAGAGTCTATTTGAAAACCTTGGATTGGGCATGCAGATCAGTAGCTGAGTGTATGTCTACTCTCCTGAGTGCTGCAGTAGGTGAGGGATAGAACCAGAAGGCTGCAAGGGGTGGGTGGGGGCAAGAAGGAGAGGACATCTCTCTCTCACCATGCCATCCACATGTCACATGAGGGGCAGGACCAACTCTCCCACATTCATGCCACCAAGACCAACTCTACTGTGCTATTCAGGTGTGGTGTGGACCTGCTCTCCTGGATGCCACATCTGGTGAGGGGCAGAGCTAGACGGTAACATGGTCCCATGCAGCACCCCAAACAAGATTTTTGGTGGTGATATGATGCACGGGCATTGCAACAGACTCCTGTTGCTGCATGGCCACAGACCCAGACAAAGCTCTCAATAGCAGTGAGGCTGGGACCTCACCATGGCCTCAAGTATCAACACAGGCTACTCACATCAGTCTATTCCTCTCCACTCTCCCACCCATCTCCAGTTCTGCCTCTCTTCACAGAATTCAAACATTTCTGCTTCTCTTTTTCTCCCATCTCTCCACCACACACTTACACATTTAAGTGGCTGCCATGTGCAGACCTCTGGGTGTCTTCTGCCCACCTGCACCACGTGGTGGGCGGGTCTCTCCCCACTAAGCATTCCTAAAAGAACATGGCTTACTAACTTCTATGACTTCAGGAACTTCAGTTGGAGCAAGCTTCTAGAAGGTTGACACAGAAAGTGTTTCATTGTGTGGTGGATATGAATGGTGATGAACTCCCCCAAGGATAGAGGAAAAAATAATTTCTTCACAAGTTTGCCGGAATGATGAAATACTATAAGAATGGGGGGGGGGGCGAAGCAAAACTATACCATATCACATTAGAGTTTATCCAAAAGATAATGATTGTAGCAATAGAAAGAATTTTTCATTAAATATCCAGGCAATTGCTTGGGTTTGCCATTGCCTCTTCCCTTATTTTGTTTATTAAGGAGTTCACCACTTCCATGGCAGTATGTCTTCTGGTCATGACTCCGAAAGAAGAATCAGAATCTGATTCTTCTCCATTCTCTACTGTCAAGCAGTTGTGTTTACCTTAAAAGAGGTCACTTAACTCTCCTGGCTTCTGTGTTCTCAACCATCTCAAATAAGGTTACCTTTTCTCCCTATCTTTTTATTTATCAATCAGTATGAGTATTCTAGGAATAGAAAGAAAATTTTAGCAATTAAGCACATTTTAAGGTAAATCTCAACTGAAATGTTAGCTGAGAAACTTAGAAACAGTATTTGTCATTGAGCACTACTTTCTGGTTAAGCCTATTTTTTTCCTACAAGAATTAGGTACCATGAAGATATGCTCAGAGGGTGTTTGGTAAATAAGGAGTGCTGCAGCAACCATTAAATACCTAGTGATCACTGCTGAAGTCAGTCATATACATGCAAGTAATATTATACAGATTTTATGGGTTGTATTGATATATTTAGGACTAAATATACATATATATTTCATTGAAAAATAATTAAAAAAATAGAGATGTATTTGAGAGAAAGCAAGGAGTGCTCTCTCTTTCGCTCTCTCTCATGGGAAGGGTTGGAGGGAGAAATTATATATAAATTATAAAAATTTTTAAATTAAAAATTTAAGAGTAAACCCAAGTATCCCAGGCCTAAAGTTCAGTTAAATAGATGTTCCTACCTAAAATCCACAAACTTCTAAAATCCACAACTCTAAAACCTTTTTAGTTTCTGTATATGCCCTGTCTACTGTATAGGTTGTGACATTTTAGAAACTAAAATTAAATAGAACAATAACTAATAAAACATTTTGAAACAACTATTTTAATATTTTTCTTATTTTATGTGTATGGTTGCTTTGTAACATGTGTGTATGTGCACGATGTGAGTGCATTGTCCACAGAGGCCTGAAAAGTTTGTCAAATTCCCTGGAACTGGAGTAATAGGCAGTTGGGAGATGCCATGTTGGGACTGGAAACCAAACATTAGTTCTCTGCAAGTGCAGCAAGTGCTCTTGAACACTAAAGCATCTCCTCAGCCCTTACTACTGTAAATGATGCCGAGCCTGCTTTGTGCGTATGTCAAAGTGAACACTAACCATCAAATATCCCGAATTATGCTTACCATCTCGGAAACCTGTAATAAGTACAGTACTGAGTCTAAATGTCACACTCAACATACGTGAATTCAGATCAACACAACTTCAAACCCCCTAAAGGCAAATGTCACATCCACAAAGTTCATTTCTATACCTCCAACGGGCATATCAAGTGTATCACCTTGTCATCATATTTTAGGGGCTTCCTATTCACCTACAAAGACCAGTAGATGATGGTATCAACTTGATCACCAGCCTAATTGGGACACAGGTGCTAGTAATGTGTGAAAAGGAGAATAATAATTTTCTTACAGAACAAAACTCAAGAGAGGAAGTGTGAGACGACTGTTTTCATACTGTTATTTTTCTAGGTCAACATATTTAAAGCAGAAATCTAGTGTAGCTAAAGCAGAAAATGGAATTCAAATTGGTACCTGGTAGAAAGTTTCCAAAGTAAAATGCTAAGCATATAAGGGGCCGGTTCGATTTTGGGGGTTTGTTCATTTTTTTACTTTTTTATTATAATGTTTATTTATTACATCAAGTTACATCTCCATCATAGTGCCCTCCTGGTTCCATCCTGCCACCTTCTCCTCCCTCTCCCATCCACTCCTCCAATGTCGAGTGTCCCTATATACCAGCCCCTCTCAGACCAACCGTCATATGAGGGCTAAGAGCTTCCTCTTGCACTGGGGGCCTACATGGTAGTATCCCTAGGGCAAATTGTCCCATTGATAGGTAACAAAGTCTATGTTCCTGAACTTTTTGGTGTGTTGGCTGTAGTATAGTTATCCTGTACTATGTGGCTAAAATCCAATTATAAGTGAGTAGATGCCAAGTGCATCTTTCTGAGTCTGGGTTAGCTCACTCAGGATGAGCTTTTTTGTTCCATCCATTTGGCTGCATATTGCATGATTTCCTTGTTTCTGATAGCTGAGTAGTATTCCATTGTGTAAATGTACCACAATTTTTTTATCCATTCATCAGTTGAGGGACATCTGGGGTTTGTTTGTTTTAAGGACATAAAATGTCAGCAGCAATTTGCATAAAGCACACCAGTCTCAGAAAAACTTTTGTATGAGGTTAAAATTGAAAATGGACTCTCTCCATATTTTGTCACACACATACTAAGTCATTCAATGAGAAACTTCCCAAAATTCCGTGAAGACTATTCTGTTAGAGGAAAAGTGTTGGTCTGTCTCTCTTTTCCCAATGACCTTCAATGTTTGAAGGAAATGCATAGTGCTCTCACTGTTCAATTGAGCCTCTTCAGGTAACCATCACTTATACTGTGAAGGACAAGCAGGTGACCTATGTACAGTGTGTTCTGTGTACTATGAGTAAGAGTTTGCAGTAAGGCAAAGCTAAGAATAATTACTAGGATGTACACAACCTGTAAGCCTTTCCACTTTGAGTGATCATTTATTTCAATTCAATAAGTTTGTTATTTTCCTCTTTCGGATTTTCCATATTTTGGCACAGGTAAATTTTTTCCTTCCAATATGTAGGTGGCAGCTGCAGTTTTGAAATTGCTACACTGTTTGTTCTGTTCACTAATGCCAAATTGTCTGTTGACCAGATGTCAATTCTTGGCTGCCAAAGGTTTAGGTTGAGTCTTAGGATGAGCCTAATAAAGTTAAACTTCAGAAATCAAGTAACCAAATAGAATTTGTCCTAAGTCATAGTATTGGACCAACGTAAAAAATAGAAGCTTAAATATTGTCATAAAAATAGGATCTTTGGGCGGGGCCAAGATGGCGGCGACCTACACTGACGCATTTTGAATGCAGGGGAAAAAAGAGCCATAAAAAACACAGAGTTATTGGGCACTGTGCAAAAACCGGAGGGGCTAGACCCACCCGGGAACACTCACAGCTCCCAAGGGACTGTTAAAAGTCCCAGGGTAAGGCTCTCTCCCCATCTCTCACAGACATGGAAGTCACTAAACCCGGGATTTGGGAACTCCCATTTGGAGAGGCGCCTGGTTAGATCGACCCCAACTCACAGCAGGCACAATCAGAGGCCACTTGGCGATAGTTCACTAGCCTATTGGACTCCCCACACCTCAGGTAGAACTTATACCCACTTAAAAAATTTTGTGAGATAGTGGAAGTCTTAGCAAGGAACAAACAGGGGGCTCAGCGGGTGGTCCGCAGCCACTCGTGAAGGGAAGGGCGGGAGGTTCTGAGAGAGCACAGGAAGAAAGGCAGGTGGGAGGGGCCGAATCCCGTGCACTTACGGCAACGCAGCTGGGGAGGGAGCCCGGCTGGCAGGGCCAAATCCCCGTGAACCCACGGCAGGACAACTGGGGAGAGATTCAGGTGTGGGCGGGGCCAGGGACCCGCGCACCCATGGCTGAGATTCTGGGGCAAAAGGACCACTCTGGCGGCCGGAGGATCCCGGGCTCTGTGCACCCACGGCGGATCAGCCATGGAAGGAGACCCGCGGCTGCGCAGACAGGGAGGGAATCAGGCACAGAGGCCAGGCCTGTGGCGAGAAGCCTAGTGAGAAACCAGAAATTGGGAACATAGCTGTATTCTGGAAAATCCAGACATATTAGATGTGGAGCCAGACCCTGTCAGCCACCGTGACAACAAACAAAGCCCACAGAATCTGTGCCTGGGCAAACAGGTCCATACCATCAGAACCATTACAGGCTGATAACTCAGAGTGCAACATAGAGAAGTCTGAATTGGGAACAGTGAAACAATCCCGGTCAATTACTCACAACCTGGGAATAGGCTGCACCAGCTCACAGTGCCTCAGGTGATTAAAACCACAATGACCCTGAAATCCCCCTGGTAAGCAACGACAGATAGCCAAGTAACTCGTCCCCTGCACCAAATCATCCACTGTGGATCCAAGTACAGAAAACAACGAGACTAGAGAGCTAAACGCATCCAATGGCCAAAGGTAAAAAAAAAAATAGAAATCAAGGAAATATGATTCCAACAAAGCAGAATTATCCTAGCTCATCCAATCAGATGACCTCACACCAACAGAAACACATGAAAACGTTGACAATTCTGTATTATGGAAAGTGATAGAGTCCCTGCAAGAAGAACTTAAATCTATGAAGGAATTCAAAGAAGCCACAATTTTACAAGTCAAAACAAGGAACAACACCATTAAAGAGCTCCAAGCCAAGGTGACAGAGCTTGAACAGGAAAAGGACAAAGCAATGAAAGATTTTCATACAAAAACAAGCAAGCTGGAGAAGGAAATGTACAAAACGAACAAAACCATACAAGACATGAAAATAGAAATAGAAACAATAAAGAAAACACAGTCAGAGTTAAAAGAGGAAGTGGAGAACCAAGGGAAGAGAACAGGAACTACGGATGTGAGTATCAACAATAGGATGCAAGAGATGGAAGACAGGATCTCAGGCATGGAAGATTCAGTGGAAGAAATCAGTACAACATCCAAAGAAAATGAGAAGGCTAAAAAATCTCTCACCCACAACATCCAAGAACTCAAGGACTCAATGAAAAGACGGAACCTAAGAATTATAGGTATAGAGGAAAGAGAGGACTCCCGACTCCAAGGTCCAGGAAATATCTTCAACAAAATCATAGAGGAAAATTTCCCAAACCTGAAAAAAGAGATGCCAATAAAAATCCAAGAGGCTTACAGAACACCAAACAGATTAGACCAGAAAAGAAACTCCTCTCGCTGTCACGTCCCCCTCGACCAGCAAGGATGACGCAACTCACAAAAGCTCTTCTCCAGCAGTTTATTCAGGTCCCTTGAAAACAGTCTTCCGAATGCCCGGGCAGACCCAACCCACAGGCTAAATACTATATGAACAGCCAATCAAGTAAAGCCACGTGGTGCTATCTTAGAGGCCCACATATGCGGAAGCAAGCCAGATCAGCGGTCTTAGCCAAATATGGACTTGTTTATCATCGAGAGCGCTCACCGTCGGGTTGGTGGAAGGCGGAAAAAGGCGCCATCTTTAGGGCGCGGCACATCGCAGCTCTCTACAGTTCCCCCTTTTTTATTTTTTCTAAAGTAGATAAAAAGTCCCTGGACAGGCTTCGTAATCCCTCTATCTGGGGATCTCACGGTGGGCCTGAGCCTGTAGGAGGCCGGTGCTCAAACTCTTACCCGTCTCTGGGTCAGCCTCCCCACTCAGGACTGCCCTGTCTTAGGTGGCCTCTAGGAAAAACCCAGGCCCTGTCTCTTTTCTTTGCTGCATAGATATGGGACTCTTTCATCCCTGCAAATATTTTCCTATTCCAAAGCCTGGAGCATATCGCATATCTTGCATCATACGTTGGGCTGAATCAGAATAGTCATTACTCAATTTAAATCCCATATCCTTTAAAAGGTCTCTTCCCCAAAGGGAGATAGGGAGCTCAAGTACATATGGCTGCATTTCTCCTGAGTGGTTCTCTTGGTCCTGCCACTTTAATAACCTTGCACTCATATCTGGAGTCTTAGCATAACCCAGGCCTTGAAGTGTTTGAGAAGAGGCTTGTACGGTCCACCCTGAAGGCCAGTCTTTCTTTGCTATGATACTCCTATCAGCCCCATTATCCAAAAGGCCCAGGATCTTTTTACCATCAACTTTTAACTCCAAGACAGGGTGTTGGTCCAAATCCAGGGAGAGAAAAGTCAAATCCGTGCCCGTGGACCCAAAACCATCTTTTCCTCTCTCTCTATCCTTTGCTGCATAGCGGTCATGTAAGCTCGGCAACATGATCAATTGAGCAATTCTATCTCCAGGAGAGATAGCCGTTATACCACAGGGGGAGGCTACCATGATCTTAACCACTCCTGTATAATCTGGATCTATAACTCCAGGATGGACAATAAGTCCTCTCAAGGCTGATGATGACCTCCCTAACAACAAACCAACTGTACCAGGTTCAAGGGGTCCTTTAAAATCTGTTTCAATTAACTGGACCCCCATTTGGGGCGTTAATACGAGTCTGGTGGTGGAGCAGAGGTCCAATCCTGCTGAGCCTGCAGTGGCTCTCCGCGGCCTCTCAGATGGCGGAGGGTTGGTCATTTCTCTTGATTCTATTCTTTGTCCTGATTCTCTACTGCCCCATATATTTGTGGGCCCTGAGGTCGTGGGACCCACTGTCCGTTTTTTGGACGAGCGCCACCATAACCTTGAGTTAAAGGCTGGCCATGGATGTCTATCACTGAACGGCATTCATTAGCCCAATGGTTCCCTTTTTTAAATTTTGGGCATAACCCCGGCCGCCTGGGGCGTTGTACACTTCCTGTACTTTCTGTACCCCTTCCCCTGGGGCACTGTCTTTTAAAGTGTTCCATCTTGCCACACTTAAAACAAACTCCTGAACTTCCTCCACCTTTTCTGGCCAACTGCATTACTGCAGCAGCAAGACCAGCATTAGTTAACGGCTCTCCAAGTTCTCTACACACTTTCATCCAGGCTTCTAGGCCTTTGTTCTTATAAGGGGTGATAGCGGCTCTACATTCTTTGGTACATTGCTCATAGACCAACTGTTTTATTAGTGGCAAAGCAGCATCCGGGTCACCAAAAATCTTCCCTGCTGCTTCCACCATTCGTGCTACAAAATCTGAAAAGGGCTCCATGGGGCCCTGTAGAATCTTAGTTAAGTTCCCACTCACCTCCCCTTTATTAGGAAGAGATCTCCAAGCCTTGATAGCTATCTTGTTTATTTGCTCATAAATCTGAATAGGATATCCTATCTGCTGGTTGGCAAATCTCCCCTGCCCAAGCAGCATATCTCTATCCCAGGCTGGATTTCCATCTCTCTGATTAATGGCTGCTTGCTCAGTGGCATACTCAATCAAGAAAGCTTTCCAGTCTAAGTATTGCCCTGGACTTAAGCAGGCGCGGACCAGGCCACTCCAATCACTCGGAGTCATACAATGTCTGCTTAATGCTTCCACTTGAGCCATTGTAAAAGAAGCAGTAGTACCATAGGTACGAACCGACTCTGCAAGGGATTTAACCACCTTAAAATCAAACGGTTCCTCATACCTGTTCCCTTGTGGGTCTTGATATACCGGATAGGCAAACTGTAATTCTGTTCTTACTTGTGTCCACATCCCTGGGCAGAAAGATCTCCCTACTTTCAGGGACTGAACAAGCTGATCTATCTGAGTGGCTTCTGGATATGGAGGAGGAGTTGAAGGCGCCGCGGCAATGGCTTTACTTACACCAGCCGCCGCCAGCGTGGCTGAAGGCGCTGCAGCAACGGCTTCACCCACACTGACTGCCGCCGACGTGCCCTTCTCTTTTACCCTTTTCTTTTCCTTTTTTCTAATAACAGTCCTCTCCAACTGTTCTATTAGAGCGTGTAGCTCTCCTTCAGAATCCGTGCTCTCTGAGTCCTCAAAATCTCTAAAATATCTAAAATCTCTAAGATCAGGATAGAGAGGAACCTTCTTTTTGCCTCCCTTTTCACTGTCTGCCTGCTCAAATCTTTCGCCTTTGTTACTTTCCTTTCCACTGTCTACCTGCTCAGATCTTTCCCCTTGCAGCAGTTCCAAGGCTGATTCTCCCTCTTTGATTGCATTACAACATCTCTGATCTTCTAAACAACTCCTCACCATTTTCCAAATCGGTCTTACTCCATGCTTCAGAGTCCCTTGCTCCCAAGCAAAATCCAAGTCCCTGCCTAATGTGTCCCAGCAGGATACCGTAAGATTCCCGGACACCGCAAACCACGGAGCCACGGAATCACATTCATTCAAAAATCTTTCTAGGGTAGACTTCTTAATCTTCAAATTCCTAGCTAAAAGTAGCTCCTGAAGAGCCAGAGAAATTGGATGTGACTCAGACAATCCCATGTTTAAAAATTTACTTTCGGTTCGCAGCTTCCCCGCGAAACTTTACCTTTTGTTCGCAACCTCTGCGAAACTTTACCGTATGTTCACTATATCCGCGAATCTTTACCGTATGTTCGCTATTTTCCGCGAATCTTTAATGTATGTTCGCTATCTCCGTGAAACTTTATTGTCCTAATTTATCCTAGGAACTTACCAGCGCTGCCCCTGACTGGAGGAGTTCTGAGTCTTTTTTGGGTTCCCCGTACGGGCCACCACTTGTCGCGTCCCCCTCGACCAGCAAGGATGACGCAACTCGCAAAAGCTCTTCTCCAGCAGTTTATTCAGGTCCCTTGAAAACAGTCTTCTGAATGCCCGGGCAGACCCAACCCACAGGCTAAATACTATATGAACAGCCAATCAAGTAAAGCCATGTGGTGCTATCTTAGAGGCCCACATATGCGGAAGCAAGCCAGATCAGCGGTCTTAGCCAAATATGGACTTGTTTATCATCGAGAGCGTTCACCGTCGGGTTGGTGGAAGGCGGAAACCGGCGCCATCTTTAGGGCGCGGCACATCGCAGCTCTCTACATCTCGCCACATAATAATTGAAACCCCAAATGTACAGAACAAAGAAAGAATATTAAAAGCTGTAAGAGAAAAAGGTCAAGTCACATACAATGGCAGACCCATCAGAATTACACCTGACTTCTCCTCAGAAATGTTAAAAGCTAGAAGGGCCTGGTCAGATATACTACAAGTCCTGAGAGATCATAGGTGCCCAGCCAGACTACTTTACCCAGCAAAACTCTCTATCAACATAGATGGAGAAAACAAGATATTCCATGACAAAATCAAATTTAAACAATATCTACCCACAAACCCAGCCCTACAGAAAATCCTAGAAGGAAAATTCCAACCCAGAGAAGAAAACTCCACTCAAGAAAACAAAGGGAATAGAAAACCCCTCAGCAACTAAACCAAAAGAGGCACAGGACCACCACCTATACCAAACTAATGGGAAATAACAACCCCAAGTCACTAATATCCATCAACATCAATGGGCATAACTCCACAATAGAAAGACATAGGTTTACAGAGTGGATCCGCAAGCAAGACCCTTCCCTATGCTGTATACAAGAGACACATCTAACTATGAAAGATAGACACTGCCTCAGAGTAAAGGGCTGGGAAAAGGTTTTCCAAGCAAATGGACCCAGGAAGCAAGCTGGAGTAGCCATCCTAATATCAAACAAAGCAGACTTCCAACTGAAGTTAATGAAGAAAGACAAAGAAGGGCACTATATACTCATTAAAGGGAATATTCATCAAGAGGAAATCTCAATACTGAACATCTATCCCCCAAATACAAAGGCACCTACTTTCGTAAAAGAAACACTTCTAAAACTTAAAGCACACTTCGATCACAACACATTAGTAGTGGGAGACTTCAACACCCCACTCACAACAATGGACAGATCATCAAGACAGAAGACAAACAGAGAAATATTGAGTCTAACAGAGATCATGAAACAAATGGACCTAACAGATATCTACAGAACGTTTCACCCAAACACAAAGGAATACACCTTTTTCTCAGCACCCCAC
>CAJQZJ010021871.1:0-12076 GCA_907164525.1 Lophiomys imhausi | reverse complement strand
CCCTGAAATAAACCTCTTGCAATTGCATCAAGATGGTCTCTTGCGAGTTTTGGGGCAGCTGTGATATCCTGAGCGTCAGGTGAGGAACTTCCCTCCCCCAGGTCTTTCACTGGCCAAAGCCCTTGGCCCCAGAGTCTGTACGCCAGCCTTGGCAAGTCACAGCTGCCAAGAGAGCAAATACTTAGCCAGCTCCTGTCTTGATTACCTCAGGAACCCCACCCCCACAGGCCCCATGCAGCGGAGCCATCACCTCAGCAAGTGAGACTAGGTGACCCCTCCCCACATCATCCAGGCTTAAGACTTTCTCTGGCATCAAAATAAAGACAGCAGATTGCTCTTTCCTGAGGCTTCTTGCTGCTTTGCTTGGGTTTTTTTTATTGTTGAGACATGATCTCATGTAGCCAGGCAAACTTTGAGCTGTTGATCCTCCTGCCTCCAGCCTCAGCCTCTAACATACTAGTGGAATTATGTTAGAACACAGGCCACCACACCCAGCTTTCTTCTTCTTTTTTTAAAAGATGTATTTCTATCATTTTTAATTTTGTGTGTGGGTACATTCATGGGGCCCTTGGAGGCCAGAGGTGTCACTTCTACCTGGAGCTGGAGTTACAGGTTGTGAGCCACCCAACATGGTTACTGGGAACCAAACTCAGGTTCTCGGTAAGAGCCGTGGTGCTCTTAACCACTGACCATGTCTCCCACCTCCTCCTTCTTACTCTTAATGAAGCTAGCTTCTCTCCAGGCTTTAAAAGGAAGCCTCTCCTTCCCTCTGAGGTCCTGTCACTCACTGCTGTTCTTCTCTCCTCACTATAACAGATGACACTGTTAGGCCACCAAGCACAGGTCTGAGACCTTCTTAACCTTGCTCCTTGCTTCAGCCACACCATTCTCCAGTTTCTTCTGTCACAGAGAAGCTGAGCAAAGCTTCCCTACCTAACGGGCCTCTCGGGTCTCATCCTGCAGATAAGTTTCAGGGTTGTGGGTCAAGCCCAAGTCCTGATGGGCTCTGGATTCGGAGGTTCTAACAAGTTCCCACACGATGCCAATTCTGAGAGCCCACTGCCCCAGGTTAGGAACTAGATGCCGGCCTATGCTCTCTTCACATTTAACATTGCCTCCATCCGAGAGGAGTCCCAGTAACGATCCAGTATTGAAAGTGTGGCAGAAGCCAGAGGCCTCGAACCACACCAATGACTCACTGCAGTGAACATTTGCAAGTAAAACTGTTTAGGCAAAAAGGCATACTTTGTGAAACACGGTGACACACTGCAGCTTCCACAGCGAGATTTTGTTTGTTTTCTTTGTGGGGCGAGAAGGTTACAGGGGGACTGGTGGATAAGGAGGGATAGGGAGATGAGAGGGACTGGGATCCATGATGTGAAATTCACAAAAAAATCAATAAAAAGTTTTTAAAAATCCCACTAAGACATTTGGCAGAAAGACAAATCATTTAAAATATATGTTGAAGTAAAACAAAACGTATTGCTTTGCCTGGTGTATGGCTTCAGGAACCTTCAGCAAAGGTCACCGGGTTTCAATAAAGACTCTGGCTCTTGAGGAAGTATGTCCAATGGCTAAGAGGAAAGCAAAGTCAGACACTGGTCCTTTATTTAGGGAGAAGGGTAAATGGGCACGTGATTCAAAGACATTAACCATGAAGTAGAGGCTAGTTCATGTAATTACCCAATCAATATTATTTCAGTGTCTGTTTGGGATTTGTCTGCCATATTGAAGACACCTTTTCTCGGAAGCAGCGATTGGCATGAGCCTAGGAAGTGAAAGCGTGTGCTTGCTGGTCAAAAGAAAGAGGCAGAGATGATTGTTGAGGATACCCACAAAGAAGGAAGAGAGAATAGGATGGTAGAGGAAATGGTCGGATATCTAGCTCTCATCCCAATTAGGCTTAAGGGTAAGTTCTTTTTCCTTTTCTTTTTTATTTTTCTTTTTTTGCTTTTGTTTTATGTGTATGCTTATGTTTTGCCTGCATGTTTGTGACACCTGAAGATACCAGAACAGGGCATCGGGAGCCTGTTCTGTGACTCTGGATCTGGAGTCACAGGAGGTTGTGAGCCACCATGTGGATGCTGGCAATCAAAGCCAGATCCTCCTGAAGAGCAGCCAGTACTCTTAATCAATGAGCCATCTGTCCAGGTAAGTTCTTAATTCGAAGTGGATTCAAGCCAAGTGTCCGCCAGAGGAGAGCAACTAAATACATGGAGACATACCTTTTGTTCTTCCATGCAAAAGACACTACAGTGCAGCAGCCCACAGCAAGCCGGGTGAGTTTCTCATAGTGTTCATGGAATAGAGGCTGGGTTTAAGGGGACACACTGTGGATTCCACTTACATGAAGTTCTAAGATGGGCAGCACTTGGCATTGGCCCTGAGACAAAAGAATGAGCATAGGAGGTTCTTTGGGGCGCTAGAATTGTTCCTGTCTGCATGAAGCGACATCTACAAGAATCATGTGTACAGAACGTGCATCATCTACAACACAAAGCTAGGTTTCCTATATGCAATAGATTTTGATGTTTAGTATTTGAATACTATCTGAAACAATTTTTTGATAGAACCTCATATAGCCCAAACTGGTCTTATATGATGTAACAGAGGTTGACCTTGAACTTTTGACTTCTTTTTTTTTTTTTTTTTTGGTTTTTCGAGACAGGGTTTCTCTGTGTATCCTTGGCTGTCCTGGACTCACTTTGTAGACCAGGCTGGCCTCGAACTCACAAAGATCCGCCTGCCTCTGCCTCCCAAGTGCTGGGATTAAAGGCGTGCGCCACCACCGCCCGGCTGAACTTTTGACTTCTGATCCTCCTGCCTCCACTTCTGAAATGCTGGAATTACAGGGGTGTGCCACCACACCTGGTTTACATGGTACTGGGGATCCAGCCTAGGGTTTTGTGCCTGCTAGAAAGACAATCTGCTAACTGAGTTACTGGCACACATTTTTTAAAAAGAAAAACTGCATATGAACCAAAGCAAAGTTCTGCCTGTACCTGTGGGCTCTGACCTTTGCTCTTTGAACCTCAGCAGAAAAGACAGAGGGTGGCAGAGACCTCCTAAGAGCTAGGCATGTCCTGTCACAAAGCAAACATTTGTAACCTTCATTTCTCAGCCTTCTGTCCTTGTGGCCATAGAGTGACTGCTGTCTTATGGAGAACTCTCAGCTCAGCACCCAACCTTCTGCCTTTGCTTTTCAGTCTTTCAACCTCATCACTCAGCTGGGTCTGCCTTATAACTCGTAGCCCAGGCAAATTCCCTTCTGGTCACAGACGAGAACTCATATCCTGTCTTAGTTACTGTTCTATTTCCGTGAAGACACGTCATGACCAAGGCAACTTACAGAAGAGAGCATTTAATTGAGCACTTGGCTTACAGTTCCAGAGGGTTAGTCCATTATCCTCATGGTAGAGGATATGGCAGCGTGTAGGAATGGTGGTACCAGGAGCAGTAGCTGAGAGCTTTGCTTCCTGATCCACAGGCAGCAGACAGAGAGAGACAGGCATTAGGCCTGGCATGGGCTTTTGAAACCTCAGAGTTGAGCTCACACCCAATGACATACATCCTCCAACAAGGTCATACCTACTCTAACAAGTCCTCCTAATCCTTCTAATCTTTCTCAACAGTTCCATTCCCTGGTGACTAAGCATCCAAATATATGAGCCTACTGAGGCCATTCTTGTTCAAACCACAACATGGCCCAATAGATTGATCCATCTTACTCATATTACCCACTTAACAGAGACCTCTAACCCATGGCCCCAGGCTCCTCCCTGCTGAGGAGGTAAGTACAGGGTGGGCTTTCACTGTAGGACCCACTACATGGATGAATGTTTGTTCAGCTCACAGCTACTTCCTTCCTGCCCACAGCCCTGCCCCTGCTCTCTTCCCCTTACCTGAGACAGAAATGGTCACCTTTTTCTTCTAGCACTCTGTAAGCTGCAGTTCTGTTGGCTCTCTATCTTAAATACCTCAATGTCCTCCTCCCACTGAGAACCACCATCCCCCACGAGGTTCAAACTCTCAATTCAATGCATGGCTCTCACCTCAAAGGGAATAAGATATACTTTATTCTGTAGCTAAATTAAACATGATAGTCATGACCTAGGCACATGGATTCAGGCTGCCCCCAAATGCCACGAAATGTCATTTCAACATGGCAATGATTTCATGGACTTGCTATGATTACAGAACAGTCCCAAATCAAGGCAATTTAAAAACACATTGGTAGAAAGCTGAGGCTGGATTACAGCAAAGCAGGACAGGTCTATGTTCTGGGTTGCAGATGCTATCTCATGACATTCTTAGCTTTGGGGCTGGTGGAAGCTAATGGTTAATATGTTTAAAAACATCCCGAAATGTTTCATGTGGCCATTAGGTCAGACAACAGTGGACAGAGAGAAGCTGTTAAAAGGGCATATAACCCAAGATAATTTGACTCCAGATCTGGACCATTTCAACTTTCCAAACTCTAATCAGTCAATCAGCTTTGGAGACTCTTTGGAAACTTCAGTTCATTTGACCCTCAGCTTTTCTTGACTGGAACACTGGGAGGGTTCCCGGGCTGCTTTCCCTGCTATAACCTGTACTTCAATTTCCCTAAGACCTTTCTTGCTTCCCACCCCCACCCCTGTCATGGAAGGCACAGGAGATCTTACATGGCTAAGCTCCTGCCACCTTCCCATTCCCAGACACATCTGGACAACTCTGAACAGAGGCAATTCCATCCAGCAACAACCCTGGGACCCAGAGTCTCTTTCCCACTGCTCTACCTTCTCGATCAACACTGAATTTCTTTAAGGTCCTATTCCCATGTCACATCACCTCTGAAGCCTTCCCTGACCATCACACTCTCCCTTCTAGCGGTCTCAAGAGCAGTCATTTGTCTAATCAGTGGTCAGCACCCTTGCTAGAAATCAAGACTGTGAGTGATAGAGGACTTTGCCCTTCGAGAGTTTCCATTGTCCTGGGAAAGGCTGCTGATACCACATAAATGCAGAAGCAGCTTCAGGATAATTAAGCTGAGAAGCCATGACTGACAAGACAGACACAGGGGACTCCCTGGAGCTATCACTCTTGCAGGGCTGCAGTACCACCATGCCCTGAATGCCCACTTCGTACAGTGATAGTCTAGAATCCATGGTTTTCCATGTGTTAGGCAAATATTCTACCAGTTGAAGTATGTCCTCAGCCTCATACTTTGTATTTGTTTGTTTGTTTGCTTGCTTTTTTTTGATGTGTGTTTTTTGGGTTTTGGGTTGGTTTTTTTTTTTTTTTTTTTGAGCAAAGACTTTTTGTTTTTGTTTTTCGAGACAGGGTTTCTCTGTGTAACAAACCCTGGCTATCCTGGACTCACTTTCTAGACCAGGCTGGCCTCAAACTCACAGAGATCTGCCTCCTCTGTGAGTTCCTTTAATCCTCTACCTCCTGAGTGCTGGGATTAAAGACATGTGTCACCACGCCCTGGCAATTACAGACAGCTGTGAGCTGCCATGTGGGTGCTGGGATTTGAACCCCTGTCATTTGGAAAAGCAGCCAGTGCTCTTAACCGCTGAGCCATCTCTCCAGCCCCATACTTTGTATTTTTAATGATGTCCTGGGTAGGCTTGCCAGATCTAGCAAATGAAAACATTGCAGAGGATATTCTTATTTTAAAATACTGCCTTGCCTGAAATCCAAGTAGCCTACTACAAGGATCCCACTGCCCTGTGAGTTTGGAGCCTGTGGCCTTCTGTCTGTAGGTGCTCAATAAAGACAGAAAGACCATTACAGTGAGTGGCGTTCTGCTGAAGGGTGGATGCCACACCCTGCACACACACAGGGCCCACTGAGAGGACTCTGTTTACTGCTACAGCCTCTATCAGTGTGTCCCCTCTGACCCCAAGGGATAAGAAAATAACAAGGTCTGGGGAGATGGCTCCGTGGGCAAAATGCTAGTGTCCCAGAGTGAGGACCTGACTTCAGATCTCCAAAATCCACATAAAAAGTTTAATATGCCAGGTATGTGGTGGCGCATGCCTTTAATCCCAGCACTCGGGAGGCAGAGGCAGATGGATCTCTGTGAAGTTCAAGACCAGCCTGGTCTACAGAGTGAGTCCAGGACAGTCAGGGATACACAAAGAAACTCTGTCTCAAAAAACCTTAAAAAAAAAAAAAAAGCTTAATATGGGAAGTAGAGACAGGCAGATACCAGGACTCACTGGCCATCCCAGCCATGTTCAGTGAGAGACTGTCTCAAAACCTAAGGTAAAGAGATGCAGACATTAACCTCTGGCCTCTACTCACACACACATGGGCATGTGGCCCCTCACACATAGCAAAAAATAGAAAAAAAAGAACAATTTCCTCAGCTGGATGAGCAGGGCATAAACGAACGTGTCTTTGAAAAGCACTTCTCTCTCTCAAAGAAACATCCCCCTCCTGGATGCCCTGCCTACCCTACTCCCACCTGGCAGGCTCCTAACCTCTCCTCTGTTGGAACCATGCAGCTGGCACAAATAGCTGGTGCGTAGGTGTTTGTTCCATGAGTGAGTGTCATGAAAAGGTTTCAGTGACACTCTGGAATCCATGTCTAGCTCCTGCTGGACTGAGGTCCTCGAAAGCTGGCACCAGCTCAGAAATGAGTTACAGATAAGAGCAGCCGCAAAGATTCAGGGTCAGAGAGCCCCCATCTCAGCACCTCCCGTAGTGGATGCTGGGTTCAGGCCCACACCCCACATTGCTCTCCCGAGTGTGAGCAAGCCCTCAGGGCCCAGTCTCTTCCAGGATTTCAGATGAGGCCCTCGAGACTGTGATGTTCAACTGCTCCCCAAATCCCATGAATAAGCTCAGTCTTCACTCCAGTTCATGAAAGGAGCCCTGTCCTGGACCGCCCTGGTCCCTGCTGCTCTCAGCCCCACAGGCTTGTGTTGTTGGGTGACCTTCTTTGAGCTCTGACAAGGACAAGAAAGGCACTGTATGCAATGTTTGGCTTGTGGGTGGGTTTCCTTTTTTTTTCTTTCTTTCATGACTACAAACTATCCGGCTGTTGAAAAGTTTGCGTTTACTTGTGAATCGCCTGTCTGTGTTCGTGAGTGGAGGAGGGTGAAGACTTAAAGGGTCAAAATTGTTTTCAATTTCTGTGTAAGTCTCTCCAGTGCTTAACATTTCGCTGAGTATTCCATATTTATTCCTATGCCATTACATCATTGTTTGGCACATTTTACAACCTGAGGTGTAGAGAGCTGCTTCCCTTCGTGTAACAAACCAGAGGGTGGGACAGCACAGAACACCCAGCAGAAGTTAGAACAGGATCCTGGGTGAGGCCAACTTAGCTCTGAGGAGTAACACAGAAATGCTGTGTGGAACAGTCACGAAAGTGAATCCAAGGCACAAATTCATTTTTACACACTATTTACTCATAAGCAAGAGAAACCTGTGATGGATTTATTCCACAGATCAAAAGCAAAATTAGACATAAAGTGCAGCAAAGAGAAGAGGGATGACCAGCAAGGTGGCTCAGGAGGAAAGGCGCTAGCTGTAAGGCTGAGGGTCCGAGTTCAATTCCAGAATCCACTCAAAGGTGAGAGAGAACAAAGTCCATGAAATTGTCCTCTGACTTCCAGACATGTGTCAAGGCAGGCATGCTCACACACACACACACAACCCTACATACACATATAAAACCCCCTATACACACATACACATACACAAAACCCTACTCTTTCTCTCTCTCTCTCTGAAACTCTGGACATGTTGCATTTCCTTGGGTCCACTCCTGCTTAGCTGGACATTTGGATGGTGTGTCCTTGACAGCTGGGCGCAGCATCAAAGCAGATAATTCTAGTTGTTTGTGAATTCTTTAGAAGCCCTTGGGAGTGAACTGTGCTATCTATGTGACAAGCTGCCTCTGTGTTACTTCTGGCAGGGTCCCGGGAGGGTACCTCCATCTCTCTGCAGGCCTACCCATGACCTTTACAAGATTCTCAACAGCAAGCAAATGTAATCAACCTAAATGTCCAACAAGAGGGCACAAGTTAAATAAATTCCAGCACATCCTCAGCATAAACTAGCAAAGACCTTTTAAAACGTGGTAGGAATTTAAGAAAACATTGTAATTAAACTTTACCTGGTAGTACACACCTGTAACCCCAGGGTTTTAGAGGCTGTGGCTAGAAGACATGAGTTTGAGGCCAATATGGGCTATCCAGTAAGACTGTCTCAAAACATACACACACACACACACACACACACACACACACACACACATACACACACAAGAAAGATGAGAGAGATCACAAAAGAATATGTATGACTGATGTGCTGTTAAATTAAATATCAAAAGTAGATTTTTAGGAGTCGGGGTATAATTCAGTGGTGGAACACTTCCCTAACCTGTGTGGAGGCCCTGTATTCTATCCCCAGCCCTGCAAAATAAAACTAAAAAGTAAATTTCAAAAGAATACACACAGGAGTCCTGGGGAAGACAGCAGAATAAACACCTGTGTACCTTTGGCTCTTCTCCAAGCCTCACATAGATAACAAAATGAGCCTTTGTTTCTTTGTTTGCTTGTTTTGTGACTGTAACCCAGGGTGGCCTCAATCCTCCTGCCTCAGCTTCCCACATGCTGGGATTATAAGCATGCACCAACTATTTCCAGCTTCAAAAGATATTTGTAGAATTATCTACCTGCAAAAATAGATAAAATGTTCAAAAATTATTTTTTTCTTTCAAGCACCAGGTATGGTGACATACACCTGTAATCTCTGCACTTGAGAGGTAGAGTCAGGAAGATCAGGAGTTCAAAGCCAGCCTGGCCTACATGTGACCCTGTCTCAAACAAAACAAAACAAAAAAGATAAAATGTGGGTGTACATGATCCACACATAGTCCCAGCATGCCACTGGAGGCAGGCCTCAGGTCTTGCTCGGGCATGGAAGATGGAGGACAGCCAGGCTGTGTAGGTCAGTCAGAAAGCACCAAGAAAAAGGCCGCTTAAGAAGGTGAAAACAGATAAGATCTGACTGTAGGGGAGCGAAGATGGCGGCGACCTACACTGACGCATTCTGAACGCGGGGAAAAAAGAGCCATAAAAAACACAGAGTTACTGGGCACTGTGCAAAAACCGGAGGGGCTAGACCCCCCCCGGGAACGCTCACAGCTCCCAAGGGACTGTTAAAAGTCCCAGGGCAAGGCTCTCCCCATCTCTCACAGACACGGAGGCCACTAAACTGGGGATTCTGGAACTCCCATTTGGAGAGGCGCCTGGTAAGATCGTCCCCAACTTACAGCAGGGAGAATCAGGGTCCACTTGGCCATAGATCGCTGTCCTATTGGGCTCCCCACACATCAGGTTGAACTTATACCCACTTAGAAAAGGTTGCGAGATAGTGGAAGCCTTAGCAAGGAACAAACAGGGGGCTCAGCGGGTGGTCCGCAGCAGCCGCTTGTGAAGCGGAGGGCGGGAGGTTCCGAGAGAGCGCAGGAAGCAGGGAACACAAAGGCAGGCGGGAGCGGCCAAATCTCCCACACTCAGGATAGCGCAGCTGGGGAGAGAGCACTGCTGGCAGGGCCAAATTCCCGCCAGTCCACGGCAGGTCATCTGGGGAGAGAGACAGGCGTGGGTGGGACCAGGGGTCCGTGCACCCACGGCGGAGCTGCTGGGACGAGAGGTGCATTCAGGCAGCCGGAGGATCTGGGGCTTGGGGTACCCACGGGACCATGGCGGCGCAGACAGGAAGGAAATCAGGCACAGGGTCCAGCCCTGTGGCGAGAAGACTAGAGAGAAACCAGAAATCGGGACCATAGCTGTATCCTGGAAAATCCAGACATATCAGGTGTGGAGCCAGACCCTGTCAGCCTCCGGGACGACAAACAAAGCCCACAGAATTTGTGCCCGGGCAAACAGGCCCATATCATCAGAACCATTACAGGCTGATAACTCAGAGTGCAACATAGAGAAGTCTGAATTGGGAGCAGTGAAACAATCCTGGTCCATTACTCACAACCTGGGAATACGCTGCACCAGATCACAGTGCCTCTGGCCATTAAAATCACAGTGACCTTGAAATCCCCCTGTAAGCAACGACAGATAGCCAGGTAACTCGTCCCCTGCACCAAATCATCCACTGTGGTTCCAAGCACAGAAAACAGACAGCTAAATGCCTCCAATGGTGAAAGGTCAAAAAAAAATAGAAATCAAGGAATTATGACTCCAACAAAGCAGAACCACCCTAGCTCATCCAATTCGGATGACCACACACCAACAGAAACACATGAAAACATTGACAATTCTGCAGTATGGAAAGTGATAGAGTCCCTGCAGGAAGAACTTAAATCTATGAAGGAATTCAAGGAAACCACAATTCTACAAATCAAAACAAGGAACAACACCATTAAAGAGCTCCAAGCCAAGGTGACAGAGCTTGAACAGGAAAAGGAAAAAGCCATGAAAGATTTTCATACAAAAACAAGCAAGCTGGAGAAGGAAATGTACAAAACGAACAAAACCATACAAGACATGAAAATAGAAATAGAAACAATAAAGAAAACACAGTCAGAGTTAAAAGAGGAAGTGGAGAACCAAGGGAAGAGAACAGGAACTACGGATGTGAGTATCAACAATAGGATGCAAGAGATGGAAGACAGGATCTCAGGCATGGAAGATTCAGTGGAAGAAATCAGTACATCATCCAAAGAAAATGAGAAGGCTAAAAAATCTCTCACCCACAACATCCAAGAAATCAAGGACTCATTGAAAAGACGGAATCTAAGAATTATAGGTATAGAGGAAAGAGAAGACTCCCGACTCCAAGGTCCAGGAAATATCTTCAACAAAATCATAGAGGAAAACTTCCCAAACCTGAAAAAAGAGATGCCAATAAAAATCCAAGAGGCATACAGAACACCAAACAGATTAGACCAGAAAAGAAACTCCTCTCGCCACATAATAATTGAAACCCCAAATGTACAGAACAAAGAAAGAATATTAAAAACTGTAAGAGAAAAAGGTCAAGTCACATACAATGGCAGACCCATCAGAATTACACCTGACTTCTCCCCAGAAACGATAAAAGCTAGAAGGACCTGGTCAGATATACTACAAGTCCTAAGAGATCATAGATGCCCAGCCAGACTACTTTACCCAGCAAAACTCTCTATCAACATAGATGGAGAAAACAAGATATTCCATGACAAAATTAAATTTAAACAATATCTACCCACAAACCCAGCCCTACAGAAAATCCTAGAAGGAAAATCCCAACCCAGAGAAGAAAACTCCACCCAAGAAAACAAAGGGAATAGAAAACCCATCAGCAACTAAATCAAAAGAGGAACAGAACCACCGCCTATACCAAACTAATGGGAAATAACAACCCCAGGTCACTAATATCCATCAACATCAATGGACTCAACTCCCCAATAAAAAGACATAGGTTTACAGAGTGGATCCGCAAGCAAGACCCTTCCATATGCTGTATACAAGAGACACATCTAACTACAAAAGATAGACACTGCCTCAGAGTAAAGGGCTGGGAAAAGGTTTTCCAAGCAAATGGACCCAGGAAGCAAGCTGGAGTAGCCATCCTAATATCAAACAAAACAGACTTCCAACTGAAGTTAATGAAGAAAGACAAAGAAGGGCACTATATACTCATTAAAGGGAATATTCATCAAGAGGAAATTTCAATACTGAACATCTATGCCCCAAATACAAAGGCACCTACTTTCGTAAAAGAAACACTTCTAAAACTTAAAGCGCACGTCGATCACAACACATTAGTAGTGGGAGACTTCAACACCCCACTCACAACAAAGGACAGATCATCAAGACAGAAGACAAACAGAGAAATATTGAGTCTAACAGAGATCATGAAACAAATGGACCTAACAGATATCTACAGAACGTTTCACCCAAACACAAAGGAATACACCTTTTTCTCAGCACCCCACGGAACCTTCTCCAAAATCGACCACATAGTTGGTCACAAGGATAGTCTCAATAGATACAAGAAAATTGAAATAACACCTTATATCTTATCATACCACCACGGAATAAAGCTGGTCTTCAACAGCAAAAGAATCAACAGA
>CAJQZJ010021847.1:0-17522 GCA_907164525.1 Lophiomys imhausi | reverse complement strand
CCAATCTCCCTCATGAACATAGATGCAAAAATACTTAATAAAATACTAGCAAACCGAATTCAAGAACACATCAAAAATATCATACACCATGATCAAGTAGGCTTCATCCCAGGAATGCAGGGATGGTTCAAAATATGAAAGTCTATCAACATAATTCACCATATAAACAACATGAAAGAAAAAACCACATGATAATCTCACTAGATGCAGAAAAAGCATTTGACAAAATCCAACACCCATTCATGCTAAAAGTTCTACAGAGAACGGGTATAGAAGGACTTTACCTAGAAATAATAAAGGCAATATACAACAAGCCATGGCCAACATCAAATTAAATGGAGAGAAACTTAAACATTTCCTCTAAACTCAGGGACAAGCCAAGGATGTCCACTTTCACCAAATCTCTTCAATATAGTACTTGAAGTTCTTACTAGAGCAATAAGACAACTAAAGGACATCAAGGGGATACAAATTGGAAACGAAGAAGTCAAACTATCCTTATTTGCAGACGATATGATAGTATACATAAGCGACCCCAAAAATTCCACCAGAGTACTCTTACAGCTGATAAACACCTTCAGCAAGGTGGCTGAATACAAAATTAATTCAAAAAAATCAGAAGCCCTTCTTCATACAACAGACAAATGGGCTAATAAAGAAATAAGGGAAACAACCCCCTTCACAATAGCCAGAAACAATATAAAATACCAGAGGGTAACTCTAACCGTGCAAGTAAAAGACCTGTACAACAAGAACTTCAAGCCCTTGAAGAAAGAAATTGAAGAGGCCATCAGAAGATGGAGAGATCTTCCATGCTCATGGATAGGTAGGATCAACATAATAAAAATGGCTATCCTACCAAAAGTAATATATAGATTCAGTGCAATTCCTATCAAAATACCAACGCAATTCTTTATAGACCTGGAAAAAGCTATTCTCAATTTCATATGGAACAACAAAAAACCCAGAATAGCTAAATCAGTTTTGTACAATAAAAAAACTTCTGGAGGTATTACCATCCCAAATTTCAAGCCGTACTACAGAGCAATAGTAGTAAAAACAGCATGGTATTGGTATAGAGACAGACCAGTAGATCAATGGAATCAAATTGAAGACCCAGAAATGGACCCACACACCTATGGCCACCTAACTTTTGACAAAGAAGCCAAAACCACACAATGGAAAAAGGACAGCATCTTCAACAAATGGTGATGGTCCAACTGGGTGTCCAAATGTAAAAGAATGAAATTAGACCCATACTTATCACCTTGCACAAAACTTAAGTCCAAGTGGATCAAAGACCTTAACATAAGGCTGGTCACACTAAATCTACTAGAAGAAAAAGTGGGGAAAAACCCCAAACTCATTGGCACAGGTGACAACTTCCTGAACAGAACACCAACAGCTCAGGACCTAAGACCAACAATCAATAAATGGGACCTCATGAAACTAAAAAGCTTCTGTAAGGCAAAAGACACTGTCATTCGAACAAAACAGCAGCCTACAGACTGGAAAAAAATCTTCACCAACCCCACATCTGACAGAGGACTAATATCCATAATCTACAAGAAATTAAATGCCAAGAAACCAAATAATCCAATCAAAAAAATGGGGGACAGAGCTAAATAGAGAATTCACAAAGGAGGAATCCCTAATGGCTGAGAGACACTTGAAGAAATGCTCAACATCCTTAATCATCAGAGAAATGCAACTCAAGACGATTCTGAGATTCCATCTCACACCTGTCAGAATGGCTAAGATCAAAAGCTCAAATGACAGCACATGTTGGTGAGGGTGTGGAAAAAGGGTAACCCTCCTCCATTGCTGGTGGGAGTGCAGGCTTGTGCAACCAGTATGGAGATCAGTCTGGCGATATCTTAGAAAACTTGGAATAGCTTTGCCTCAGGACCCAGCCATACCACTTCTGGGTATACATCCAAGTGACTCCTCACCGAATCATAAGGAAGTTTCCTCATCTATGTTCATAGCAGCCTTATTTGTAATAGCTAGAAACTGGAAACAACCCAGATGCCCCTCAACCAAAGAATGGATTAAAAAACTGTGGTACATCTACACAATGGAATATTACTCAGCTATCAGAAACAATGAAATTGTGCAATTTGCAGCCAAATGGATGGAACTAGAGAAGCTCATCCTGAATGAGCTAACCCAAACGCAGAAGGATGCACATACCATCTATTCACTTAGAGTCAGATTTTAGCTATATAGTACAGGATATCTATACTACAACCAATGCACCAAAGGGAACATGGACATAGACTTTTTTTGTTTGTTTGTTTGTTTTTTAGTTTTCTCTCCCTGGCAATGAAACATTTTTCAGTGGTGGTACTGCCTCGTTGGCCCCCAGTGTATGAGGAGGCTCTTGGCCCTCATATGACTTCTGAACTGGGGCGAGGGATTATTATATAGGGACACTCCACTCCAGAGGAGTGGGATGGAAGGGTTAAGGAGTAGAGGGTAGGAGGGCAGGGCTGGGAAGGGGGGAAAGAGGACAATATGATGGAGATGTAACCTGAAGCAACAAATAATAAATTTACTAAAAAAGAGAGAGAGAGAGATTCAAGCAAATTCAACTTAAGACTCCTCATGTAAAGAAGTCTGAAGAATTTTCTCACAAATAATTATTTAGGGCACCACTGGGATTTGAGGTAGTTTCTGTTAACTGGTAAGATAGACCATAAAAAGGACAAGAGAAGTTTCTCTGATTTCTCTTTTCTGCAGCCAGCGCTGACACTCATGATGCTAGATTTTGGTGGACAAATTGAGAATACATCCTTTTTCATGAGTACTTTAGTTCTCACAAAATTTCCTTAATTTTGTATGTATTCATTAATTAAAAGGATTACTGATCATCTATCTGATATTTACTATGCCTCAAATCTATGACTGAGCATGCATACAAGTGAAACAAAGTAGAACTGTTGTGACATTAAATCTCATGGCTGACAGTTCTATTTTTCCACACTTATTGTCAGCTCAGGAATGACATCAGGGACTTGTGTAGAAATTATTTTTAAATATATATATATGTGTGTGTGTGTGTGTACATATATTTATATATTTACAAATATGTATAAAATAGTCTACATGTAATCCTGTATACTAGTCACATACCTAACTTTCTAAGTGTGACATTCTACCATACATTAGAGACCAAAATTAAGTAACTTCTTTATAAAGATCTTAAGAAATACATTCTGCTGTAAGAATCCTTGGCAGACACTTGAAGAGACACAGTGGTGTAGCGTCTTCACACTGAACTCAAGCCAGTGGTGTGGATTATGTTTTCATGTCAGTTCATGAGACCCTGTGCATTGACAACTTCACCATAAGGAGATCCATGAGTTGACAGCAAAGAGAAACCTGTCTCTCTCACCTTACATATTTTGAATTGAAATGTAATATAAGAAATTGACACTACAATGAAATGCATTAGAAAATATTGAACTAATGATCAATAAAAGAGAAAATTTCTGTAATTCCTAATGTTACAGAGGGAAGCACAAGACAGAAACTCTCAGAATTTCTAAACACAAACACATATTTCCAATTCATGACATTTAAGCATGAAATTAGAAAGGCCAACATAAAATCCACATGAGACTAACTACCAGCCCATTGTGGGCAGCAAGCATGAAGAAAATAAATACAACAAAGAAGGTTAGGATATATGGGGAAAGGATATCCTATATTTCTGGTGCTTTCTCTGTCAGCATAATTTTGAGCTTTTTCTCATAAACAATTTGAATTATCTTTTGTTATTTTTAATACTAAATACTTTTGCAGGCTTACTGACTGGGTGGATTGAGCATCTGGGTGTTTGATATTTTTCTTTCTGTATTCTATATGTTAATTCCTTGTGAAATGAAGAGGAAGTAAGCATTTTCCCCATTCTGCAGACTGTCTCTCCACTGTATCACTGCTGCACAGTTGATTTTGGACTGCAGTGTCCCATTCAGAAATCTGAAATACTCTTCTGAGCTGTAGTAATCTTGATTGCCACTCTCTGCACATGTGCTTAGAATGAGATTCATATAATATGTTAAATCTATTTCAAACCTTCAGGTCAGACATTCAATTTGAATTTTTTTCCCAATGAATAAGAGATGAAGTCCCATGTTATTTTGGACACAGGAATTTAGCATGTATTGTATTTATTTTCTGTCATGAAGCTTAATTTTTTTTAGTTACACGGTGAGTGGGGGGACAAATATGTAGAACTGACTATTTCTTTTTTAATTTATTTTTTTAAATTACATCTTGATCACAACCCATTCCTTCCTCCCCTCCTGGACTCACCTGCCTACCCTATTCCCCTCTCCCTCCACTCCTTCTCATCACATGAGGGGAGCCCAAACACATCAATACCCCTCAGTTCAACAGTCATATGAGGACTAAGAATTTGCTCTTGCACTGGGGCCTGACATGACAGCCCTGCTAGGGTAATGTGTTCCACTACTGGGCAACAAATCCATGACCCACTGCTGAGTGGAGTTTCTCATAGGGTAGTTATGTTAGGCTCCTATCTCTTTGGGTCTGTGGGTTGTAAGATAGTCATCCTGTACTGTATGACTAATATCCAATTATAAGAACACATACCATGTGTATCTTTCTGGGTCTGGGTTAGTTTACTCAGGATGAGCTTTTCTAGTTCCATCCATTTGGTAGCAAATTGCATGATTTGTTTGTTCCTGAGAGCAGAATAGTATTCTATTATGTAAATGTACCACAGATTTTATCCATTCTTTTGTTGAAGGACATCTGGGTTGGTTTTAGTTTTGGGCTATTATGAGTAAAGCTGCTATGAACATAGCTGAGATAGTGTTCTTATGTTTTGGTGGAAAATCTTTTATATATATGCCCAAGAGTGGTATGCCTAGGTTTTCAGGTAGAACTATTCCCAATTTTCTAAAATATCTCCAGATTGATTTCCAAAGTAGTTGTCCAAGTTTTCTATCCCACCAGCACAGTAGAAATGTTCCCATTTCTCCACATCCTTACCAGCTTGTGCTGTCACTTCAGTTTTTGATCTTAGCCATTCTGACAGGTGTAAGATGGAATCTCAGAGTCATTTTGAGTTGCATTTCCCTGATGACTAAGGATGTTGAGCATTTCAGCATTTTTGAAGTGTCTCTCACCATTAGAGATTCCTCTTTTGTGAATTCTTGTTTCAGCTCTATACCCCATTTTCTGACAGGATTATTCAGTTTGTTCATGTATAATTCCTTGAGTTCTTCAAGGAAGGATGAAGTCATAGCAATCAAGGATCTGATTAGGAAAGATGACTTATACAAGTGCAAACTTCTGTCCCTGGACCAGAAGTTTCTTCTTCACTGACAGGGTGCTGAGAAGGAAGTTTCAGCAGATCAGAGATGAAGAGAATAGGGTATGTGGTCTCAAGAGTTCTTGCATACTCTAATTCTTATTCCACAAAAGCTTGTTATGAAGTACAGTATCTACTGTATTATCATAAGGGGAGAAGTGGAACAACATTAGCAGAAACTATCATACAATGGGACTAAGTCAAAGGAGGTGAACGGTGCTGTACAAGGGAAATACATGACATCTCAAGACATTATAGACCATGCACATAGTGGTTTTGAGACTGACAACGACATCTATCTACAGAGGAAGTGTTGGGTCTCCAAAAACACCAACCTTGACAACTTGGAAGCATTCACTTCAGTACTACTGGACTTGCCAAGTTTGCTCCTAGACAAAGACACACAATTAACTTTCCCTTTGTCTAATTTTCAGTTCCTCAAAAAACGTCTTGGATAGGTGTGACTCCTAAATTGCTTGGGGCTCTAACTGAAATTAATAGAAGAATGTTAACAGAACACCAGTATTTGTTTGACTGAGGATACTATGTGACACCTTAATTTACTGACATAATGTCTTGTAGCCATTTGGTTGAATTTAATCCTCAACTCACCATGAATTGTCCAAATTACTTAGTGTCACAGGAAAATAAATATAACACAGTCAATAATGTGCTTTCCTATATGTTCTGAGGAATTTTTTGAAATTTTCTTTTTTGTTTGATTGTGAAGTAAACTATTTTAATCCCTTTGTGAAAAATATTTCAGGTAGACACATTCACTAATCTTAAAAATAATTTTAATTCCATCATGAAACAGTCTTCTTATTTTCTTGATAGGCTTAAGCAACATATTCTTTGTGTGTGTGTGTGTGGTGTAATTCTATTCTGACATTAATTAACTATGTTAACTTTCATCCATATTGAATCTATCCATAGCTTCTTTATAGGCTCATTTGTCTGAAACTATTGAGTATACAACAATGGGGGAAAGGAGAGCAAGTTGTCACAATTACTCGTGTCAACATCAGGATCACTGGCTGTTGGTAGAATATATTTTAATGTGCAGTCATTGGTTATGTGCTGCAATAAGAGAGTTATCATGTGACTTTCAAGTCAGAGTGGAACAGTGCATCCTCATTTAATGAAGCAGACACTAAAAAAATGTAGGTATTCTATTTTGAACAAAATAAGGTTATGTTGAAAAAAAATGAAAAATTTTAAATTGCAGAAACCAAAAGAGTGGAGGAAAAAATTTATATAGTCGCGAGGTGATTAGAATTGGCATATAATAGAAGGTAACAACACTAGCTTAACTTAGCTTAATAAATACACTTTCAAATAATTTGTACTTCTGTACAGCATGGTTTGTATTTTATAGCTGAATTTCTGCATTGTTTCAGGTATATTTTTATACATTTCTGTGGAAATTTGATTTTTTTCTTTATACATTTATGTCATCTAAATTAAACCTAACACTGTTCCACGTACTTAATAGCATTTATTTCTGGGTACTATGTGCAGGTAAGATTGGTATGAGCACTACAGTCAGCCTCTGTCCTGTGAGAAAGCATAAGTTCTTATTTGGTTATCTTATGTTTAGGAGAAACATACTATTCTTTAACAAATCTTAAGAAAAGCAAAGAATTGTCTGCCATTCAAATGTAAAGAGCAATGTTGGCATGCAAAAGATCGTAAATATAAGCTATGATGAGCTATGATTTCTTTCCAAAATCAGGTCTCCACTGTGTGTGTTTGTAGTGATTGATTGTGTGTACCTGCTAGCATATGTATTTGGTATATGTCTGTGGTTTGTGTATTTGCATATGTTTAAATGTACGTGGATACATATACAAACAGGGCCTTTACTGTTAATTATTGTTTTAGTGGTGATCCAGTTACACTGTCAGATTTGCAAGACAATTCTGTTTAAGAAAGTGGAGTTGAACTTATCTCGGTATCACAGTTGTCTCATTCTAGGGAATTTTATTCCCAATGCATTTACCCCCACAACTGTGGAAGCACATCAAACCTACAAGAGAAGGTGGTATTCCTCTCACAGGATGATCAAGAACAAAAGCAGTTTTGTGGTAATATACCCTAAGTAGACACAGTAATAAAGATCTAACACTCATGCTCTATTTTGTTTCTGTGGTTGTGTTAAAGACATTGACACAAAGCAACTTGTGAACAAAGCATTTATTTTGATTATGCCTCCATGTCACAGTCCATCATGGAGAGAAGCAGGGTAGGAATCAGGGTAGGAATCTGGATGAAGAAACTGAGGCTCGTGTACTGAAAGAAGGCTGGTTACTGGCTTGGTTTCTGTAGTTTACCAGAGTAGTTTCTCATACCACACAGGTCTACCAGTACAGATATGTCATTACTACAGTGCTAATATTCATAAAATCATAAAAATCAAGAAAATGCCTCAAAGCCTTGCCATAGAAACAGTAAGAGACATAATTGCACAATTTAGGTTCCTCTTGCCAGATAACCCTATCTTTCTTCAAGGTGATAGATTACTAACCAGGACAAGTCACAAGAAATGATAACTTCTGTGGTCAATGTTTTAATATCACAATATGTTGGCACTAAATGGTTTACATATTATTGTTTTAAAGGAACATGCATTTTATTATTGGTGTTTGTTCCTCAAAGAACAGAGAAATTATGATGATATTTGGAAAGGAACAAAGGAGGTAAATGTTAAAAATCCAATCAATGTGAACAAAAGAAAACTAATACCTTTTTAAAAACTAAAAAAAAAACCCTAAAATCAACAAAAAGCCAAAAACATATTTAAGATGAACAAAATTATCTGGAAATACATGTCAAGCATGCTTGACAGTAGAAGTTGTTGAACACAAAGGAGAAGCTATTCCTATTGTTTTATTGTGTTGACATAATAACAATCTCCCTTTTAAGTATGTATTTCCGTTTCAATAGATTACACTAATACTCAGCACTCACCAGAGATTTCAGGATTTGGTAATTGTCAATAGAGACATATAATTTGTCAAAGTGAAGAAAATAAGTGTCTGCAGAATCCTCAGCAGCACATCTACTCTATACAGCCTACTTCCAAGGCTCAAGAAACATTGCAGAATATGGGACACAGAGACAGAAGGATCTATACATCAGGAAATCTTACTGTGAAGCTGTGCCTTCTGCACAGAAAGAAATGTTACATTCATGAATTCAGATTAGTGGACTGCCTGAACAAGACCTACAGAGTGTCAGGTCAGTACAAATCCAGGCTTATGTGGAGGAGGACTCACATGGCCTTGCCAGTACCTGAAGTTTTGTTGGCAGCTGAGGATTGAGCAGTGAAAGAGTCAGGGTTTTTTGTTTTGTTTTGTTTTTTGTTTTTTGGAGTGTAAACCCCAGAAGAATGCTCATGCTCCAGTGGATAGGTAAATGCTGGTATATACTTGGCTAATACTAAGTTTGGAGTAGGTGGGTTATAAAAAAAAAAAAACAGAGGTTATAAATTTGGAATGGAACTACACAAGGATGCAATTCCAGGAATAAGTTGAGGGTAGATGTTGCCAAAATACATTTTATTCATGTCTGAAATTCTCACAACAAAGGTTAAAAATGTGAAAAATAAGCTTTCTTATATCCCCTTCATTACAGAGCAGCAGATAACAATTTATGGATCATGACTCTTTTTGGGAGCCAAACAAAGCTTTTACAGGGTTTGTAAGACCATCTAAATAAAAGTCCATTTAATAACAATTCATAACAGTAGCAAAATTACAGAAGTGAAACAGCTACCAAATAAATATATTTTTCTGAATGTATTAAGCAGTCCCAGAATTAGGAAGATTGAGAACCACTGAAATAGTACAATACCTGAATTTTCAATGGACAACTTGAAAGCAAGAAGGTCTTAGATGTATGTCCTCTAAGCTCTTAAAGACCACAGATGTCAGCTGCTTCTGCCATTCAAGATGGGCACAGAATTGAGATAACAGAAGTGGCAGATGCCAAGATGCCAGTGAAGATGCTGAGAATGCTCTCTATATGCAAACGTCTTTTCCTAATTCATGCAAGAGCATCTGAACCACTATCCTATATCTTCATTATGTTTTAAATCCTGATGCGATAGATCTCTGTTGGAAGCAAATGACTTTGAGGAAACTACCCTTCACAATGGAAGCTTAGTTCTCAGTGGCAAAGGTGACAGCGTGGGGCCGGTGGCAAAGTGTGGTGTATAAAGTGGCATGTGCCTATCAAACAAACAGCTAGGATGTTACCATCCCCTTCTTATTCAAACTACAAACTCAGTAAAATGTTTTTTACAAAGAAGGGTTATATCAAGAAATGGAATTAGGACATTTAATAAAAAACTAGTAACCCAAGACACTGTGCTAGTTAATTGAGTACATAGGTTATTTTGACTTTATGATGGTATGAAAACAATATGCATTCAGTGGGAACTATGATTCAAATTTTAAAATTTTGGTCATTACCCAGGCTCAGTCCTCTCTCATGAAGCTAGGTGGCAGCCATGAGCTACAGCAGGCATCCTATCTTGAAAATGAACCAACTATTGAGATTCCAGTGTGCTGTGTTGCAATTAGTGAGTCTGGGTTAAATGTAAATGCATTTTAAACTTATGGTTATTTCAACTTATGATAGAGGTATAGGATATAACCCTATCAGGGTACCACCTGCATGTTGACAGTAGAGAAGCTGGGTATGATGATGCAAGCCAGTAATCTCACCTGATAGAGGTATTTCTATTCTCCTGTGCCATGGAAATTGTGATACTTTAGTTCCCCTAACATTTGTTTCTCTTACCGCTGGATAACTGAAAGAAGTGGCAAAACAGCCCATGTAATCTTCAACACCTATGAAGGCATGATATGCAGCCTCGTGCTCGTGTCAGCAGGAAATGATGGATGTTGGCAATTTGTTCATAAACTCCAACTCTGGCTGGCTGACATCACTAAGAGGCCTTGTGTAGACGTTCACCAGCACTACTGTAGTAGAGGATAAACCTTTCCCATGCCTGATTGTAAAACTCCTAATGTTTGAAGTGTTGAAATGTTTTCCAAATACACACCGATGGTACAGACTAAATGATGTCTCCCTCATGGGAAATGTATGATCCTTTTAAGATTCTACACGTACATTTGTATTATAAAACCCAGAATATACTAGTATTAAAGTAGGTGAAGTGAAAAAAAAAGACCACAGATGTCACCACAAATTTTTATACCTAGCAAAACTGTCACTAAAACTATCACAAATCTTTCACTAATGTCAGAATAAAGAAATAGAGAGTTCCATTACATTAAAAAATATGTAATTTATGTCCAGCAATGCATCTATATAAAAAACTCTTGGCAGTGGCCATGCAGCGTCTGCTTGGAACGGCATATGAGTGCTTCACTGATGGGGTTCTACTGTGGCAAGGCCTCTTGGTGAGGACATGTGGTGCATTTTGGTGGCCTCTATGCTTATTAACTGAACCACATGTTTTACTAGTTCTCCTTGCTTTTGCTGTGCAATTTATACTCACAGCAATATAGTTTTACTTTGTCAGTCACAGGCAAGGCTGGAATCACACAGGCTGAAAGCTCTGTAGATGAGTCTGTGCTTTTCTCAATACTCTTTCAAGGGGTAAAACGCTCCTCTCCTCTCTCTGCCTCTATCAAACCTCCCAATATAACCATTAATCCTGGGTATTTTGCAATATGTAATCATATCTCTAGAGAAACAGATAGAGTCACACTGAGTAAGTCTCTACATTGTGGAGACCAATGTAACCCGCTATATAACCATTCTGAAGAAGCTGTGTCTGATCATCAAAGACTTAAAAATGGGGAAGTTGTGTCTGATCAGCAAAGACATAGAAAATGGGGAAGATATGTGTGATCAATAGAGATTTAAAAATGGTCCTTGGAAAGATGGTATCAGGAAATGATAGGTGCATATCAGAGGAGGTTTCTTAGTACAATGAGCATGTCTCTGCTTTCAATTAAAAGAAAAGCATCATGACAGAGGTCTGCTATTTGATGAAAGAACTTATACCCACAGATGGTTAATCTATCTCTCACCTTACATAACTATGTAGAAGGTTGCATTTGCTGCCATCTGGGTATGTGTTCACGTCTATTGGACATGCCTTCTAGACATTTATTTTTAGCTTACTAAAATTGTGCTTTGTAGTGCAAAATATGTTGCAGGGGGGCGACTGACCCAGTTGGCATGGAAAAGGAATGAAGGAAACTATTGGGGCTTTTTGTAAAGAAGTGGCTTATGTAGTGTTGATGCTTCCTTAAATAAAACAGCCAATGATGTCACTACATATGCAAGAAGGCTTGCAATTGTATAAAGACAGCTCACAATATCTGGGGACACTTGTTTGAACATGAACAAGTTGCCAGTGTCTTCACTTTGGCAGTCACTACATATCTGTCCTCAGCTTCCAGAACCACATGAGAATGGTACCAGCAGACTCTAGGAGGATCATATTTTTTATTGAAAATGGATATTTCTTCATACAGTATATTCTAATTACTGGTCCCCCTACCCTAATTACTCCAAAATTCTCCTCACATACCTGTCCATCCAAATCAACAACCTTTCTTCCTTTCTCTCAGTAGAAAATTAACAGGCATTCTGAAAAAATAAAATAAAATATGATAAAATGAAAACAAACAAACACGAATAGGACAAAAAAATGGAAAACAAAGAAAAATCATAAGAAACATGTAACCGAACTTTTTTAAAATTATCAAATATTTATTTATTGATAACTATTCACTTATAAAAAAATATAAACACTTAACTACTCATCCTACAAATTCCTACAACCCCTTTAACCTAACCACTAAACCTATTGATAACTATTACAACTATTTTCCTAACCTTTTAGAAGGATACAGTCTCTGGGGCAGGTCCTCAGTCATCAGGAACACAGTCTCTGTGGTAGACCCTTTAATGCACTTAGCAGTCTTTCTTCTGGAATATCTCAGATGTAGACTCGTCAGGGTAAATTGGCTATCGCAGTCTCACCTTAAATAAGGCTTGAGGCTTTCTTCTCTCTGGGAGACCTCAGCTGTCTGTAGGCCAACTTATTTCCTTCATATCAGCAACTCTGCTGCTCTGCCTCAGTCCTTAAAGCCAGCCACAGTTTCGTTTAGGCCACTGTTCGGACAGGTCAAACTCCTCTAGACAAAAGCTGAGCCATAGGGTTTAGTCCTTGGCCTTTTTCTGTTTTGCTGAGGCTTTCTCTGCTCACCAGCTTCTTTCTGCCTCAGGGAGATCTGGCCATCAATTCACCAGCACTTTCTCCATTAGGATTTGCTAGCATCGAAGCTCTCTAGCATGGGGACCCTCCTTTGCACCATCCACTTGTCCTTAAATAGGTGGAGCTCTATTTCAGCTTAATTTGGGCTCTGCCCACTTAGCAGCTGAAAACAATGCCAGGTCAAATACTTTGTTCCTAGTCCATTAATTCTTTCCTGTTTTTCCTGGCTTCAGCCTTGTTTTTTAGTCCATTAAGTCTTTCCTGTTTCCTGTTTTTAGTCCACAAGCTGATAAGCTAATTGCCCACAGCCAAGTTGATCTTCATGCCCCGAGTTAAGAGACTCTATCAGAAACCCCTAGATATTTACTAACTCCCTGCATAAACACATATAGACACAGACATACCTATAGGCATGCACAGAAACTCCCTAAAAGCACAAAATCAGAAATCATAATATATAAGCAAAACACCTGTAGGGTGAGAAAATAGATGTCAAGACAAAGCATTATGAGAGGAAAAGTACAATTGAGTTTGTTTTATGTTGGCCATCTACTGCTGGGCATGAGATCTTGCTTTCACAGTGGTTTAAATACCTAATGAGACTCAGTTAGAAAAGCATATTCATTTTTTAAACTTCTTTGCTTCTTTCTTTCTCTTTCTTCCTTCTTTGCATTTGAAGATAGCTTCTGGGTTAGGTAATGAGGCTTGTATTGTCTTCCCCACTCAGCACTGGGATGCCATCTGCCCAGAACCTGTCCATGCTGGCATACTCTGTTTCCACTCAGCACTGGGATGCCCTCTGCCCAGAACCTGCCCATGCTGGCATACTCTGTTCCCACTCAGCACTGGGATGCCCTCTGCCCAGAACCTGCCCATGCTGGCATACTCTGTTCCCACTCAGCACTGGGATGCCCTCTGCCCAGAACCTGTCCATGCTGGCATACTCTGTTGAGTCCATATGTCTATTTGACTTACTGTGCTTAGAAGAATGTGTTTTCTTGGTTTTCTCCACACCCTCTAAAACCTATAATTTTCTACCAACTCTTCTGCATGGTTCCCTTAGCAATAGGGGAAAGAATTTGATTTTTTTTAAATATGCAATATAGGACTGAGTGTTCCAAGGTCTCTCACACTCTACACACTGAGGGTCATTATATTATAACCACCCATCTACTACAGCATACAGCTGCTTTTATGATGCCTGAGCTTGACAATGATCAAAGAGTATAGGAAAATGCTATTAGGAGTCACTGGATGGCTACATTCCACAGTAGTATTTGGTTTCCCTTTATGTACAATGCCAATCTAGTCTCAACACGTGTTCACCCTAGTTGTACACAGAATAAATTCCATGTCATGGAGTGAACATTAAACCAAATCCCACAGACTTTTTGTCACTACAGCACTCGTGCCTCCTGCAGGCAAAGTACTATTGGTGATTAAAGAGTTTGTAGCAGATTTGGTTTTTAACTTTCTCCCCTGGAAACATGCAGATTACCTTTCAATACCATGAACACTAGTCAGTAAGAGTGAACTTTGTAGGTAGACCCTAGCTCAACATCTCCATGATTCAGTGTTTTGTGTAGGTGTTTTCTTAAGTAATAAGACATTATATATCATCAGGTTGTGTAGAGTAAGCACTTGGCTTTGTAGTACACCTTGAAATGAGGTTTGGTAACACCTCCACAAGTTCTTCTAAATATCAGGATTGTTTTGGCCATCCTGGTTTTGTGTTTTTTAACCACATGAAATTGTTCATTTTCCTTTCAAGGTATGTAAAGTATTGTATTGGAATTTTGCTGGGGATTGCATTAAAACTGTAGATTACTTTTGGTAACAATACCCTTTTACTATGTTAATTCTACCAATCCATGGACATGGGAGATTTTTATTTTGATATCATTCAATTCCTTCACTCAAAGACTTTAAGTTTTTTTTTTTTTTCAAACAAGTCTTTCACTTGCTTGGATAGGGGTAGCCCAAGGTTTTTTGGTTTTTTTGTTTTTGTTTGTTTGTTTGTTTGTTTTTTGCTGTTTGTGGTTACTGCAAATGGTTTTGTTTCCTTGAGTTCATAGGATTTACAGCTGTTTAGGACTTAGATTTGTTTTTCTCTTTTGGCAGTTTTATAGAATCTTCTGATACTCTGAAAGCTAGTCTTTAGGGAAGAGGCTTCCTAATAATTTCCAGCTCTGTATTTTCATGTCTGTATCTGAATTGTGTAGTGTCTTCAGAAATATCACATTGTTCCAACTTCAGGGATGCAACAAGTTGAATGTCTGCATGTACAGTTTTGAGAGCCTTTTTCATTGCCCTGGAAAATAACTTGAAGAACAGATTATCATGTTTGATACTGAGACTCTTGTAAAATTGTCTGTGGATCTTGGGGGATTATAATCAACCCAAGAAGCACAAATGCATTTGCTATTAATATTTAATACACCCTTACTTCGGTATATTAAATAAGTTTCTTTAATTTTATATTTTATTAATTTTTTCAAACTATATAGTTTGATTATATTTACTCTCCCCACTGTAAATTGCTTACCAATCCTCCACATCTATGAATCCAATTCCATGTTTTTTCTTCTCCATTTTGAAAAACAATAAAAGTTTAAAATGATAATAAACCAACAAAAAAGAGTAAGACATAAATATGCCTCAAGGAAAGAAAATAAACAAAAGTGCTTCCCATGTAACACACAAAAAGAAAAACATATGAAATCTGTCTTGTATTTTTCAACTACAACACAAGGCATGACCTCTTTCTGGAGTATAGTTGACATAACAAGTGCAACTTGATTGTAAAAAACCTGAATTTCTTTTTACCACAGTATGAATTGCAAAGCACTTCTTGTTTCTGGATAAGACTTTGAGTCCATGTCCATTTGTTAGTAACAGTATTTTAGGGCTTGTGCCTATGCAGGTCTTAAGTATGCTTCCAAAATCTGAGTGTTGATATGCTCACCAGTACTTTTCTTTCTGGATAACAATACTTCTTTGAAGTAATCCACTACCTCTGTCTCTTACAATTATTCCACCTCCTTTTTCACATAGATCCCTGAGATTTGAGTGGTGTTAGTGCACTACAAAACCTGCTGGTAATGCAACATTCCAACACTCAACGCTTACTTATATCACTAAATATGGAAAACATGAACTAGTACCCAAACACTAGACTTACCACTACTGAGTAGCATGAAAGATCTAGAAAGTACACTGCACATTACTAGAAGAAAAACAAGTGGGACCAAAGACTAATTGGGACCCATTGTAAATGATTCCCTCAGTTCAACATGTATAGTTAGAAACAAGCAAAGGATCTACAAAACACTTACAACCCTAACTCTCATGGAATGTCAAAGAAGGAAAGAAAGACTTCAACAGTCAGTGGCTGAAAAACCTTGAATTGATACTGTGCCTTCTGGAAAGAGGAGAATGGTATTCTGTAAATTATCACCCACCTGCACCCAAAATATGAGCTAAACAAGAATGACAGCAATGAATTTGCTAAACTAAATGGAAGAAAGGTCAAAAGACCTCAAGCATACTAAAAGTAGTACAGGCAACTATTTAATCTGGGAATTGAAGAGGTGGTTATTTCCAGGGAATGAAATGCAGAGATTTCAAGAATAATCTAAAAATTTAATATTATGAGTGTTTCAGTGAAGCGATTTATTCTGGTATTTTTGGAGAGAATATGAATCCGGTCTTATCAAAATAACATAACACTTTGGGACAAAGATGCACACTAACAGCCCTGCACTGGAGGCTAAAATGGAGAAGACCTCCACAGCTACCATGACCTTCCCTTTAGTACTGTGGTGTACAGGAAGGAAAGTGACCCATACACTGCAGAACACCAGCATGCTGAAAGTCAGGTATGTGGCTTCACTGAATCTTTCAGGCAGATTCCTGGCCAAGAAAGCCACAGTGAAGCTTCCCAGAGCCAAGGAGCCCAAGTATCCCAGGACAACGTGAAATGCAATAGCAGAGCCTTTGTTGCAAACAATGATGATCTGCCCATGTTCAGAGTGTGTATCTGTGTCAATAAAATGGGGTGATGTTGCCAGCCAGATTACACAGAGAACAAGCTGGACCAGGGTACAGATTGAAATAACAAATTTAGGTGCCCCTGATACCAGCATCCATCTCATCCTTCTTCCTGGAGTAGTGAGCTTGAAAGCCAGGACCACAGTAATTGTCTTGGCCAAGACAGTAGACACAGCCACTGTGAAAAACACACCAAATGTAGTCTGCTGAAGGATGCAGGTGGCCATGTTAGGATACCCAATGAAGAGTAATGAGCAAAGAAAACAGAAGGTGATGGAAATTAGCAGAATGTAGCTGAGAAGGCAGTTATTGGCCTTCACAATGGGAGTGTCATTATATTTCACAAAAGCACCAAGTACAAGAATTGTGAATACAGAGAAACCCAGGGACATGCAGGCCAGAGCCATCCCCCATGGGTCTTCATATGCCAGAAAGGAGACATGACTTTGCAGGCAGTATGTGTGGTCTTTGTTGGCATACTCATCCTCTGGACAGCTCACACATTGCTCCATATCTGCTGGAGAATATTAACAACAAAACCTAATAAAAGGAGAGATCCAAGATGGCGCCGACCATAGAGCAGTGCATCTGAGTAGTAGGTGAATGAGATTAGTCACGGTGGAGTGAATGTGAGGTCCCGTAGCCTACAATGAAATAAGACGGTGTCTGAATTCCCACAGCGAACATTGAGACCGGTCACCAGGTAAAACAGCCCACGCAGTTCCCGGGAACACCACCCTGAGATCAGCCAGCTCCGTCACCAGTCTGGAGAGGAGCTCTGGCTAGAGATCTAGCCCAGGAGCGGATCCAGCCCACAGCTCCAGTCACAGACCAGCGGCCCCGCCTGTCTGCCTGATATCCAGC
>CAJQZJ010021845.1:0-11932 GCA_907164525.1 Lophiomys imhausi | reverse complement strand
CGAAATGGCTATCAAATATTCCTGTGTGACAAGAGCAGTGGCCCATAACAAAGGAAAAATTGGAGGCCTTGAAACAACTGGTAAGAAACAGCTAGAGGCTCATCATATAGAAGAGTCTACCAGTGCACAGAATTCTCCTGTGTTTGTTGTAAAAAAGAAATCAGGTAATGGAGAATGATAACAGATTTAAGAGCTGTGACTCAAGTAATTCAACCTATGGATTCTTTACAACCTGGTATTCTTTACTTTCTTTACTACCAAACTCATGATCTATAATAGTAACTGATTTAAAAGATTGCTTCTTCACAATTCCATTGCATAAGAATTATAAGGGAAAGTTTGCTTTCTCTGTACCTATGTTTAACAACAGTATCACTGGAATGTGCTTCCATGGGAAATGTTGAATTGTCTGACTCTGTGTCAGTATTTTGTAACAACCACTAGAAATAATTCATAGGCAATTTCCTCAGTCTGTTATTTATCACTATATGCATGCTATATTGTTGGCTGATTCTGATGCAGGTACTTTAGAGAACATATTTAAGGAAGGAAACGCAAAAAATCTACCACTTTTGGGGTTAAAAATTGCTCCTGAAGAAATACAAAGAGGAGATTCAATCAGTTATTTAGGTTATAAGATAAGTCAACAAAAAAATTGACCACAAAAAGTACAGATCTATAGAGACTAATTACAAACTCTTAATGATTTTCAAAATTTTAATGGGAGATATTAACTGGCTGAGGT
This sequence comes from Lophiomys imhausi, assembly GCA_907164525.1. Taxonomy (NCBI): domain Eukaryota; kingdom Metazoa; phylum Chordata; class Mammalia; order Rodentia; family Muridae; genus Lophiomys; species Lophiomys imhausi. The sequence continues at coordinate 11,187 of CAJQZJ010021845.1, read as the reverse complement.
CTACACTTGGATTAAGTACTACTGAATTAAGTAATTTGTTTCAAACATTACAAGAGGATTCAAATTTAAGCAGTCCAAGGACCTCTAATGGCTAAAGCAGAAAAAGAGTTAATTCTGGTAGAACAAAGATTGAAAGACACATATGTAGATCTAATTGATCCTAATCTTGATTGTATTTTGGTCATTTTACCTTCAACTCATTCTCCTACAGGGCTCATTATGCAATGGGAAGATATTATGGAATGGATTTTCTTATCATATAAACAAAGTTAAAAATTGAAGATATGCATAGAAAAGATATCTGAATTAATTGTAAAATGTGTAATAAAACTACATCAATTATCAGGATGGACCTGGTTGAAATAGTAGTGCTCTTACTAAGGCTGAGATGATGTCATTGTGGGCAATCAAGGAAGATTGGCAAAGAGTTTGCAGTAACTATTTGGGAGAAATTAATAACAAATTTCAAAAAGCAAATGTATACAATTTATAAAAAGAGCTAATTGGATTCTTCCACATATTGTAAAGAGAACACCAATTCCTGATGCACCAACATTCTATGCTGATACAAACAAGATGGGAATGACAGTTTATAAGACAGACAAAATCAGTAAGGTAATCAAAAGCCCATATATCTCAGTTCAAAAAGCAGAATTGTATGCAATCCTTATGGTATTATTAGATTTTCCTGAGTCTCTTAATATAAGCACTGACTCTTTATATGCAGAAAGAACTGTTTTGCATATAGAAATTGCTGAATTTATTCCTGATAACTTCATTATTTATGCAATTGCAACAAGACATCAGAAGTAGAAACAATCCATTTATACAGTTCCTCATGTTGTGGTGATCCCCAACCATAAAATTATTTTCATTGTTACTTCATAATTGTAATTTTATTATTATTATTATGAACCATGGAGTAAATATCAGTGTTTTCCGATGGACCTAGGTGATCCCTGTGAAAGTGTCATTGGGTCAAGGGGGTCTCAACTCATAGGTTGAGAACCACTGCTCTAAAGGATTCTATTACTTATGTTGTCAGCCTTTCTGGGAAGGCACTTTACCTGCTGAGTCATCTTGTCTACCCTATTATTGGTCATCTATAACAGTTGGGAAAATCATCTTCAGTTTTTAAAAGAGATTTATTTAATTTTTGGTGTGTGTCTGTGTGTCTGTGTGGGTTTGTACACATGAATGCAGAGACCTATGGAAGCCACAAGAGGGCACTGGATCTCCTGAAGCTGGAGTTACAGACACTTGTGAACAGCCAGACATAAGTGAAAGGCCCCAAACTCCAGTTCTGTGGAAGAGCAGAAGGCTCTCCTCACTGCTGAGCCATCTCTTCAGCCCCCACACACACCCAACAAGACTTCTTCCAACCAACAAACATAGTTGTCCCTCCATATCTACAGAGGATTGCTTCCAGAACACACACGTCTCCCAGTCCTTGGATCCTAAAACTTGTGGATACCCAAGTCCCCTCAGTTGCCTTTAAATGACAGAATGCCTAATATAATGTAAATGCTATATAGCTTTAAATGTGGGCAATATAGAAATATATAGAAAGGGCTGAATGTCTTTTTCTCTCTTGAATCCACATTGTGGTTAGTCTTCATTTCTGAGCTCGATAACTTAGGCCTATCTGCTCTCTGAGCTTCAAAACCTAGCCCTGTCTGATCTCCAGTTCCATACATGTACTCTCTGCTGGACTATGGACATGAGTCCTGTTCCATACTCCATCTCATCTCCCTATAGGAATCTCCCCCTTGCTCTGTCCTGCCCTTTTCATGATGATGCCAAGATTTTATTGGCTCCATGTTCACCAGCAGCAGCAATCTCTCATCTCCCGGATTCTCTTGAGTCTACTTCTACCTTTGGCTTCAAGTGCCCCCTGGCTCTCTGGGATTTTTATTTTTCCCCATTTCCTGAGTCTTAGGCCATTTCAAGAGCTTTTGGACTGGCCTTCTATTGGCCCTATAGTTAGAAAAGCCGATGACTCCTCATTAAATACAAGATGAAGCTCAAATATTTCCACCTAGCATCTGAAGTAAATCCTGTTTATTCTTGGATTCATAAGCTTTTCAGTCTCATTTTTCCATCACACTCCACATATCTTGCCTATGTGGGTGTTCCTCCCAAATGTGTCCCACCGTATCAAATGACAATGCCTTGGTTCAAGTAACTGGATAGTAAGTCTTTCATGGGAAAAGCTGCTAGGGAGCAGCTTCCATTCCTGAATTCCTAGAACAAACTGGTTATACCTCTTCTATTGGCACTCCTATCACAATACCTCCTCCCCCAAACACTGTAAACTTCTTCTGGGACATTTGTAGCATATATAGTAGTTACTTGCATTCAGTATGTCTCCCCCCAAATTATAAAGTTCTCAAAAGGAAGCACTGTGAGTCTGAAACATTTCCACATAGTCTAGCAAGACCCTTCATTCTCAGTTTATAAATATTTGTAAAAGAAATGGCCAAATGTTCCCTTGAACTCAAAATGGGTTAACCCACAGTGTGAGGAAACTCTTTAGGATACTAAGATGTCCTCCTGCTTCTCTCATTTGTTTTGTCTTGCCAATGGTAACATGTTGGACATTCTACTATGTGCTATGAAAATGAATGAGACAGGGCATAAGGATCTGAGGACACTGAACAGAAGGGGCTTTGCCAACCCTGCTCCTCAGCTAGTACTCAGAGTCCTGTTTGGAGGCTGTCCTGACCATGAACATAACATTTCATAAAGTACTGATAACCTAATGGGGACATGCCAATGTCCTTTGGAAGTCCTTTGATCACATTAATATATTTCTTCCTTGCTTTGGGGTTCAGAGAATGAGGATGACAGAGAAGACAGAAAAGAAGCAAGTGGCAGAAAAGAGTGGTTCAAGAAAAATGAAAGATCCAAGGAGCAAGTTAAAAGGGCTGGAGGTGATTGATAACCTCTGGGGTGTCTGACTGGTACCTCACTCTGCCCTCGGCCCCTGCTGGCCTTTGATCTTCCTCTCAGCTCATCCCATCTGCCTCCTAGTTGGAAGGACCAAGAATGGGGATGCTGCTAGTTCTTCCTTTACTGAACTACAGCCTCCATCTGCACTTTTGTTTCCTTATTCTTGGAATCATGGCTAGTCAGTGGCCTGAGTGAACATGCACTTGACGAAGATTTGAGGAGACTCAGCTAGAGCTAGAGCTCAATGGCAGAGAACTTGCCTAGAACCTCCAGGCTCTAGATTAGGTTGGAGGGGGATTGTTGTGGGCCAAATTATGTTCTCCAAAAATGATATGTTCGAATAATGATCCCCAGATACCAATGAATGTGGTCCTGTATAAAAGCAGATCAGATACCACTGAATTTGTAGATGTAATTAAGAGAAAATGAGGTCATACTGGATTACTGTGGCACCCAATCCCATGGTATCTTTACAAAAAAAGGGAGGTGATTGTAACACAGCACCCCACACACATACCACTCGCAGAAGCAGCAGCAGCAAAAGCTGTGTGCAATGGAACAAAGGGACTAGAACAATGCAGCTGCAAGCCATGGAACAGAAACAACAGCCCCCAACAGAAACTAGAGGAAGGAAGGAGGGATTCTCCCTGGAGTCTTCAGAATAGGCATGGCTCTGCTGGTGACTTAATTCAAGCCTCCACACCTGTAAGAGAAAGCACTTCTGTCATTTCAAGCCATCCAGTTTGTGGGTATTTGCACAGCACCCCTAAGAAACTGATCCAAGGACTAAGGGTCTTGAGTAATCAGAGATCTTAGAGCAAGAACAAAACTATGAACGTTTCCCCCTCCCAAGACAGAAGCTAATCCATTTGGCTCATGTCACTAAGCAATGTGGTCTGCACTACTTAGAAAATATTTTGTAACATTAAGTTCTGGCCTGGCAATTTTACTTTATTAAGATTTGAAATCTCAACCAGAACAAAGAAGCTGCCACTGAAGAGAAGAAAACAGATGAGTTAGCCAACTTTTGGCACCCAGTAGGTGTTTAATAAATACTTGTTGAATGAATACATGAAAATAGAATTATCAGAATGCATCATAGGACATAAAAGCAGAACTTCTAATCCTGAGCCCCAGGAGATGGAGCTTTCGTGGTCTGAGCTGAAACTCAAGAGCCACAGGGGAGCCAAAAAATTCAAGAGGAGTGAGCCTGGCACAAAATGTGTATAACAAAATATGCTAAGGCATTGCAGGATTAGCTGTACAATCAGGTAAACAGAGTGGATGGATTATAGGATGGAACTGAGAGGTAATGGAGCATGTACTCATGGCTCATAAAACATTCAGTGAGGCAAAATAATTGGTCATGATGCAAGCAAAGAATGCTTCATCTTTCTTTGTCACCATAGTTTCCTCTGCAGCATCTCCACATTGTCCCCTGCAGAGAGCAGGAGAAATTGTCATAAAGCTCTATGTGAGTTGCTGGCCATGTTTCCCCCTCCCTGAAAGTCCATGGGACTCTTTCCTCCCCCAGTACCCAAAGCCCACACCACCCCGGCTGCACCACCATCCCACATCCTCTGTCCTTCAGTTTAAATGCAGTCCTCAGAGCAATTGCTGTCTGGGTCCTCATTCCTGAAGACTTCCAGGAATCAAGCTTTCATTTCCTCTGTGTTCCTTGAGTGTCACTGCCCAACTGAACTTCTGAAATAGCAAAGTATTCTAGCTGCCCAGACATGCACTGACTTGAATATAGTGACTGTAACTGAGGAGTTTACTTTAAACTTTTGACTTAATTAATTCAAACTTAAACAGTTGTTCTCAGCTGGTACCTACTATATCCGACAAACCAGTGGCAGATGATTTTTTTAAGGGAACTAACTATCGTCACTGCCTCTATCTTTTCTGCCTCCTAAGCCCAGACTACTCTGTGACCAAAAACAGCTCGTGAGCATCCATCTACCCTGTCCATTGGTCCTGAAAATGGCAAGCTCTCCTGGGCATTGAAAAAAAAAATGTGTCGCTCCCTGTTCTGCCTGTGGAGTAACAAACATTTAGGGATCTGGTGAAGTGGAAATGTGCTGAACTGTCCTGCCATTTGAATAACCCATCACTGAAAGGAATTTTATCACAAGAATGAATGAACCCATCTCCACTTGGATTTTCATCTGCTAGTTCAAGTGACTTATATGTAGTCACTCAGTATTTTTTAACAGCTACTGTCTATGGAGTGACTTTCTAGTCTGTAACACTGCTCATCAGGGCCTTCCCTCTAACTGGGGAAAACTCACCAGTCATAAAGAAATAAAGTTCATATTAAAATTAGCTATTTGAGATATATGTGTTTGCTGTCTAACTTTTGCTGATTTGGTTCATGTCCTGGTGCAAAGCAGAAGCTCCTTCTTTTGAAAGACTTATTTCTTCTTTATTTTGTATGTTTGAGTGTTTTGCCTCTGTGTGTGTGTATGCAGGTATGTGCATGTAAGTGTGTGTGTGTGTACATGTGTGCATGTGAGAGAAAGAGTGTGTGTGTGTGTGTGTGTGTGTGTGTGTGTGGTGACCTTGGAGACCAAAGAGGATGCTGTGCCATGTGGGTGCTAGGAACTGAATCCCAGTCCTCTGCAAAAATAGCAAATACCCTAAACTGCCGAGTTCTTTTCCTAGTACTCCTCCCTCTCAGTCTGAACCCTAGATACTTAACGTGGTTCTTGGTGGGGTACATCAGGGACTCTTTGGAAATCTTAGAAACAGTCCTCACCTAGTTCCTACCAACCCTGAGCTTGCCTCTGAACAAGCTTCCCAAGTCATGTGTTTATACGTTCACAGTGTTGAAAAACACTAGTCTAAACAGAGTTCTCCATGCTGATTCCAGTGAAAGACAGAATAGACTGGTCTCTGATTGCTATTATATTTTATGGATATCTAGATTATTTGTGGAAGCTTACCAACTGTCTAATTAACTGTTAGGGTTGGCTGCAAGTGAAAGAACTAAAAGAATCGTGAGAGAAGGCAACTCAAAACTTTCATATGCTAACATTTCAGGAAGCGGTCCTCAAATTGCTTGTCACTGCTTCGTGAGAAAATGAACCAGAAGAAATTTGGGGCCCTAAACTGGCCACATATCTAAAGGGTAAATCTATGACAGTAAATACAGCTAGCTATTTTTTCTGGCCCAAAGTTAACAAAAAGTAAACTCACAATGTTAAACTCAGATTAGCTATTTCCTATGTCAAATGTCCATCCTGGGTTTGGGAACCACACAAAACAGAAAGACTACAAAGTTAAAACCTTCAGAAATCAATGGGGTTAATTTTTTTTTTTTGTCAGTTAGCCCAAATAGGCAAAGAGCAGGTTTGTGCCTAGGTTCACATCATCCTAAGCAAAATGCAATTTTTCACTCCAACCTCAATAAAAGCTTTAGTGGACAAAGACTCCATGAGCCTGGTTGGTTGGTTGTTTGGTTGGTTGGCTGGTTTTGTTTTTTGGTTTTGTTTTTGCAGGTTTCCCCATCTTTCCTCCTTTTCCAAGACATACCAACCTTCTCCCATACATTGGTTTCCTTAAACGCCCTCTAAATCTTTCTATCCCTGGTTCCCTGGGAAGGAATTAAAGAAGAAGAGTAGGTAACCTCAGGCTATGTTCTATCTCATTAGAGGACCAAAGTGATTTTCCAGTTCTCCAGTGCTTTACATTTGAGAAATAGAATTATGGAAAGACATTGAGATTAAAAACCCTGAATTTTCTACTTTTTCCACATGTTACTATTGGTAAAACTTTGGGCAAGCTATTGATTTTGATGTTCAGCTATTTTGTTTTTACTTTTTATACTACTGTTCATTTAAATATATCAAGAGAAGGTTTTACACCTGTTTCTCCCAAACTAACGCTCATTAGAATTTCACAAAGGGATGACAATAAGAATTCAAATAATATAATATAATATATAATTTAATATCAGAATTATCCACTTAACCACAAAAATACTACTCAGGATATCATTAGAATTTCACAAAGGGATGACAATAAGAATTCAAATAATATAATATAATATATAATTTAATATCAGAATTATCCACTTAACCACAAAAATACTACTCAGGATGTTCTTTTTAGCTACGGTGTCGTCCTTGTGTCCCAGATTAAAGCGGAGGATTAAGCTGTCTCAAGCACAGAGAAAAGTCTCTCATAACTTCCAGAATTAGCATGGAACTGATATTCAGCAGTCTTGACTGAAAATGAACCTAAGTCCTCTGTCTTTAGGCTGTAGTTCAAGCTTAAATCCTCCTAATCTGGCAGTTTAGGGACAGCTAGTCACCATTTTCTGAAGAGACTTGTCTGTAGACTGTGTGGAGAATGGCCAGCAAAACTGCCTTAGGAATGTGTAGGAGGATGGAGTGGAAGAAGGAGGTCTATTTTCACAAGGTGATCCTCCTCCCAGTCTAGGGCCAAAGGCCTTTCCTATCAAAGGCACAGGAACAGGGCTTCTATGCTCACATCTCTGTTCATCTTCTTTCTTTGGATCTGCTATGAATGTGACACTTGCCCTTTTTTCAATTGTGGGAACCAAACCCCGGGTCTCAGGCTCAGCCCTGTATCACCGCAGTCCCCAGCTTTATTTTCTATTTGCCTTTAGAGACAGTCACTGCTTAGTAAAAATCAAGAGCAGGCCTGTCCTTCTGAGGGACACCTGAGAATTTCCCAGTCTCTCAACACTCTGAGGCCTCAGTAGACTTTAAATACCACACATGTCTTAGAGAAAATCTGATTCCTCTGTAAGAGCCTGTCCTCCTTATCCCCTGCTTACACCAGACATGCTTTCATGTATCATAAATGCTCTCCTCACTATGGAAGCAGACCTGGCTGTAATTAACAGAGGACACACTTTGTATAAGAAAATGTGTTCTTTGTTCAAGCACAAATATGAAATTCACAAAAGGGAGTGACAAATATATAATTTGTCATTTATCTACTGAACAAACTATTGGAAGAAATTCTGTTTTAACTATGAACTTACTATATCTTAATACACTTTTGGTGTTACAAATGGCAGCTACATTGGAGCCCATAAAAATGACTTGAAATCCCCATGTCAAGTGCAGCGTGAAGATTTGGTTTCATTTTCAGAACTGCTCTGTGGAGACATAGGCCCTACAAAGCAATTCTCACTTTACTCCATTATAGCTCCAACAGCTGTGGGATAAATTATAAAATGTATTTAACCCAATCTGAAATTTACAATTTTGAACTCAGAAGAAAGCATTTGGAAAGTAGAAGTTTTTGGAAGAGTCTCATACCTGCTAAAAATAAAAAGACTTAAAACTTTGATAAAGCTTCATCAAACAAGAATCATTGTGAAATTTTAACAGAGCCCCCCTCCATAAGAATGCTTCAGATCTACACTATGCAATCTACTTTGTATATCTGTATGGATTAGTAGCATTTTCTTCCTATATCCTCTCAGGCATATCATATTATCACAGACAGAAAAAAAAACCCTTATACAGACTCAAGTAAACACTTGTCTTTTCACATATAAGTAAATATCACACATATAGATATATTTGGTCATTTATATTCCAGTTTTCTGATTAGTCACCCATAATATCCAGGCTTGTAAACACAGTGTTTCTTTCTCAAGTTGGGTCCACCCCTTTGAGGTGTTAGCTAACTAAGACCCACTCCCCCAGTGATTGTTGAAAATGTGTTCCAGGGACCATCACAGATATCCATAGGAGTATGAAAATAGTCCTTTCGGTGGGACTGTGTGTCTGGACTGATGGCCCTGAGGACACATTGCTTCCCCCCCCCCCCACCACCACCACCACCACAAGCAAACTTCAGATCAGGCTAAGGCCACAGTTTTATCTGTACTTATGGTGAGGTCAAATTCATCATTACCATCATTTTTGAAGACAGTATAATATAGAATGTGGTATCTTTTTCAACAGCCTTGATAATTTCAGTTTCTGCGTTACAGAAAAAGAAATAATTCTATCTCTGTGTGTGATATGTGAACATGGATATGTAGGTGTGTCTGCCCTGTGCATGCATGCAGATGCCAGAGGAGGGTGTCAGGTGACTGTTTTAGCTAGGCTGACTGAGCAGGGAGCTCCCAAGATCCACCTGTCAATCTATCTCCCAATGCTAGGGTTACAGGTATGTGTATCTATGACCAGCTCTTCATATGGGTACAAGAGATTCTAAGTCAGGTCCTCAAGCTTGCAAAGCAAGCAAGCTTGCCAACTCCTCAGATCCAAAACAAATCATTCTTGACATTTATTTTTTTAGGTCTCATGTGCTATCTCACTGATATTTTTTTCTATTTTAAATTCATCATAAGACTTTCAATGAAATTTATAGATACTTTACAACCATCCACAGTGGAGTGGTTCCAGGTCTTCCTTTCACCATGGGTACCAAACTCTGAAGCTGCTCAAGACTCCTGTATAAACGACACAGTATTTTCATAGACTTTGTACACATCATTCCCTATACTCTAAATTATCTGTATTACTTATACTATTTGACATAATACAAATGCTATATATATAAAATAGTCATATTGTATTGTTAAAGAAGAATATCCCCCAAAAGTCTACATATTCATTAGAGACACAAATTTTTTTCAAATCTTTTCTTGGAGTGTGTGTGTGTGTGTGTGTGTTGGTGTGTGTGTGTAAGGATGTATGTAGATGTGTGTGCATGCAAGTGGAGGACAGAAGTCAATATCAGCTGTCTTCTTTAATCACTCTCCACCTTGGTTTTTGACACAGGCTCTCAATGAACCTGGGGCTTACTAGTAGGACAAGCTGGATGGCCCAAGAGTCCTTATATCTCTGTCTCCCCTGCATGAGGATTGCAAGCCTACACCTCCATATCTGGCTTTTCACACAGGTACTAGGGCTCCAAATTCAGGACCTCACTATTTTTTATTGAAAGAAATTTCATTTTGTGAAATTGATATCATGTATCCTGTTCTCTCCTATCTCCCATCTCCCCCCAGACCCACCCCCCACCCTCGAAATCTATCCCATCATAAAAAATAACAGTTCATTACGGAAGCTGCAGTGTATCTCAGTATGTCCTACAATATTCCCCTTTGTCCACATATTCTGTTTGCAAATGTTCATTATAATGACTCCTTCATCTGGTACGAGGTTCCTGGTTTCCACTACTCTGTCAGTACTGGAACCTCACTGGAACTCCTTTCAGATATGCTGTAACTGTCCTGTGTCATGGAGATCTTACAGTCCTGGGTTATGGAATGACCTCTTCTTGCCCTCCAGCATTTCATCCATGGGGTAGATGTTGGGGTGGGCCAACTCAAAGCTCTGGTTCTGGACCTGCAACCCCCACTTGCATGGCCAGTTTTTACTATGGAAAGGTGCAGGACCTGCTCTCCCAGGTGCTGTAGCATGTGAGGGGCAGAGACAGCTCTCCTCTTATGACCCCATCTGGGCCAGATCTCCTATCAGCCAATGGTGGTGAGGGCAATAGGGAAGGGAGGGCATCTCTCCCTAGCTAACACCACCATATAGCAGACAGAAGGCAGCGCTGGCTCTCCCACACTCACTCACTCCGGGCTGGCTCACCCACACCCTCCACACCCAGGGCCAGGCAGAGTTCTTCTAGTTTCTGGTTTGTTTCCTGTCCTGGGAGTCCATCAGGTACTTGCCTGGTACTGGTCTGGTAGTCCTCTCAGGCAACCCCATGGCACCAAAGTGGTGTTGGTATCCAGCTTTCTTTTTTATTTTTCCAGGAATATTAGGCTACTATTCATTCAGATGTTCATAGGTCAAAACACTGAATGTAAGTATACCCTCTCTCCTCTCTGTCACCTACATGTGACATAGCAGTCACACCTGCAATGCCTCTAGGGCAGGCAGGTCCTCATTTTTTATAGCTGAGCATAGTAGTGTATGCCTATAGCCGTAGTTGATTGCAAGGCTGTGACTAGAGAATCACTCAGGAGTTAGAGGTCAGCCTGGACAATGGAGTAGGAACTTGTCTTTAAAAAAGAGTATTTCTGTGTAGAGAGCTGCGATGTGCCGCGCCTTAAAGATGGCGCCGGTTTCCGCCTTCCACCAGCCCGACGGTGAGCGCTCTCAGTGGTAAACAAGTCCATATTTGGCTAAGACCGCTGATCTGGCTTGCTTCCGCATACGTGGGCCTCTAAGATAGCACTACATGGCTTTACTTGATTGGCTGTTCATATAGTATTTAGCCTGTGGGTTG
>CAJQZJ010021838.1:0-12193 GCA_907164525.1 Lophiomys imhausi | reverse complement strand
TATTGGCGAGTTGAGTCCATTGATGTTGATGGATATTAGTGACCAGGGGTTGTTATTTCCCATTATTTTGGTATAGCTGGCTGTCTTGAGTTTCTCTTTTGTTTAGTTGCTGTGGAGGTTTCTATTTCCTCTGTTTTCTTGGGTGTAGTTATCTTCTCTGTGTTGGAATTTTCCTTCTAGGATCTTCTGTAGGGCTGGGTTTGTGAAGAGATATTGTTTGAATTTGATTTTGTCCTGGAATATCTTGTTTTCTCCATCTATGTTGATAGAGAGTTTTGCTGGGTATAGTAGTCTGGCTGGGCACCTATGTTCTCTCAGGGCTTGTAGGACATCTGTCCAGGCTCTTCTAGCTTTTAAAGTTTCTGAGAAGTCAGGTGTGATTCTGATGGGTCTGCCATTGTATGTGACTTGGCCTTTTTCTCTTACAGCTTTTAATATCCTTTCTTTGTTCTCTACATTTGGAGTTTCTATTATTATGTGGCAAGAGGAGTTTCTTTTCTGATCTAATCTGTTTGGTGTTCTGTAAGTCTCTTGGATTTTTACTGGCATCTCTTTCTTTAGGTTTGGGAAGTTTTCTTCTATGATTTTGTTGAAGATATTTCCTGGACCATGGAGTCGGGAGTCTTCTCTTTCCTCTATGCCTATAATTCTTAGGTTCCGTCTTTTCATTGAGTCCTTGATTTCTTGGATGTTGTGGGTGAGAGATTTTTTAGCTTTCTCATTTTCTTTGGATGTTGTACTGATTTCTTCCATCGAATCTTCCATGCCTGAGATCCTGTCCTCCATCTCTTGCATCCTATTTTTCATACTCACATCCGTAGTTCCTGCTCTCTTCTCTTGATTCTCCATTTCCTCTTTTAACTCTGACTGTGTTTTCTTTATTGTTTCCATTTCTATTTTCATGTCTTGAATGGTATTGTTCATTTTGTACATTTCCTTCTCCAGTTTTCCTGTTTTTGCCTGGAAATCTTTCATTGTTTTGTCCTTTTTCTGTTCAAGCTGAGTCACCTTGGCTTGGAGCTCTTTAATGGTGTTATTCATTGTTTTGACTTGTAAAATTGTGGCTTCTTTGAATTATTTCATAGTTTTAAGTTCTTTTTGAAGGGACTCTATCACTTTCCATAATGTAGAATTGTCATCATTTTCATGTGTTTCAGTTGTGGTGAGGTGGTTCGGGCTGGACGGAATTGTGTTGCTTTCTTTTGTTGGAGACATTTCACTCTGTTTTTTTTTTTTTTTTTTCTGGGGCCTCTGGCCCTGTGGAATTTTTTTTTTTTTTTTTTTTTTTTTTTTTTTTTGTCTTCTGGACTTGGGTCCAAAGGGGGTGCTTTTGTATAGGATTTGAGTTGCCTTACTCCACTCCTATCAGGTGAGTCATTCAGCCCCGCCTTCCAGGTGGAGACCTAATTAATCCAGATGGTGGAGCTGTGTACAAGTAATCTCTGGTTCCCCGCCAGAAGGGCCAGTACTGGTACAAAAGTCTGATATACGACAGTTTCAGATATCTCGCAGTTTGCCTAGGGTTGGTTCCTGTAGTGGGTAAATCTGCCGTTCAGCTTCAATAGCCTTGCCACTCCCGCGGCTTGGAAACTGGCCAGTGATGTCCCAGACTGCAATTTGCAATCTGAAGGCACTTTTCAACCAAGCTGAGCTCTCTTCCAAGGTCGCAACCTTTCACCAGATAGTTCGATTATCTGTGCGAGACCTGGGGGTGCCCAGCAGGGTAGGGATTATCTCTGCGTGGGATCTGAATCTGCCCGCTGGGTATTAGGTTGGAACTTACTGGGAGTCTCTCCTGGTGGGAGGATGGGTGATCCCAATTACCGGGTCCAGTGGCTTCCTTGCGTGTCCGATAGTGGGAAGGAGCATCCTGCCCAGGGATCCTCCATGGTTCCTGGTTATCTGGGTGAGATTTAGAAGGAGTCGTGCCTTTTGTACAGCATCCTGCAACACTTGCCACCTTGTGACTGTTAACCCCAAAATCAAAATACGTCCACGCAGGCCGCCGCCATCTTGGATCCCTGAGGGCTTCTTTTTTTCTCAACCCTTTCTAACAACAGAGCCATCAGGCAGGAGACAGCTATCTATACATGGTGAAGAGCATATCTACCATCTATCTATCATCATCTGTCTCTCATATGTGCATATGTGTGTATGTGTGTGTGCCTCTGTGTGTGTGTGTGTGTGTGTGTGTGTGTGTGTGTGTGTGTGTGTGTTTAGGTGTCGGTGTGTGATCATACATTTGTTCTGTGCACGGGCATGTGGAGGGCAGAGGTCAACGTCGAGTATCTTCCTCTATTGTTCTGCACATAATTTATCAGAGAGCTCTCTTACTGATCTAAATGATCATTTGATGGATAGATTGGAAAGCTAGTGAGTGACCTTCAGGGAGCAGCTTGCCTCCCTTCCCCATCAGGCACAATGGTTACAGGTGGGTGCAACCATGCCTGGATTTTTATCTGGATGCTGGGAATTTAAATTCAGGTCCTTAACTTATACACTGAACTATCTCCTTAGCCCCATTTTTTATTTTAAATCCTCACTCCTGTCGTTGGCCAGGTCATACAGATGCATCTTCCAATTCACCATCTTCCATAAAAATCCTTAATTGGCTATCTATAAGTTAAACCTTCCATTTCTGTGACAAATTACACTTGTTCATTAAAGGAACATCTTTTTTTTACACACTTTTGCCATTTAAAATCTAAAAATTTGTTTATGTATTTTGCATCTTGCTTCAAAAGATTAGTAATCTGCACTTTTCCAGCAACAGTTTCCTTCTCTCCTTTCTTTCCCCTAAGTTAAGACAGCCATGACTTCAGAAAAGGAGTTCAAACAGTTCCTTTCTCCTTAAATTGTCTCAAAGAAATGTGTAGAATGATTTGTTATAGGCTAATTATAGTTTGAATCTGGAATGCTGCTGAAAAGCCTGTGTGTTGGAAGATTAGTCACCTACCACTGGTGAGAGTGATAGAAGCTTCAAGTGGCTTCTAGTGGGAGGACCCACTTCATCAGCAGCAGACACCTGCATGGTACATGAACCCCAGACTCTCTTCTTTCACCACATTCACTTCTGTCTGCCTTGGAGCAAGCAGCTTCCCTGTCACAGACCCCTGCCATGATCAACTGTTTGTTTTGCCACAACTCAAAAGCAGTGAGGCCAACTGACTATAACCATGAAACCTGCAGAACTCTGAGAAAAATAAACCTTTTCTCCTGCTATGTTACCACTTGAGTATTCTCTTATAGCTACAGAAGCCTAACTAATATAGGATGGAAGACAAATACAGTCTTCTCTATTTCAGCTCAGAAGCAGATATTTGTTCTTTATTTTCCCTTTACATGCCTCTTTTTTTTGTTTATATGTATATGCTCCCTAAAATTGTGAGATGTTAAATATACTCCAATTTCAGCTAGGAAAAATCTTCCTTTATAAACCATTCGATTGCATTCATTCAGTTATGCTTACATAGTTTTTGTTGGCGTTGTTCTTCCCACACCAACGAATTCATTCAGGAATAATTTTACTTATACCTGAAAATACATTTCAGTAGTATTTGATTTTTGTAATTATTTAGATAGATAGATAGAATTTGATTATAAAAGATTATATCTGATTTTTTTGTATAAATGTGTATTTACTTCCTTAGTCTTTATTCTTACAGTATATTTTTATTATATTAATAAAAAAATATCACCACTCTAGATTTCAAGCTATACTACAGAGCAATAGTAATAAAACCAGCATGGTACTGGTATAGAAACAGACCAGTTGATCAATGGAAAAAGGACAGCATCTTCAACAAATGATGTTGGTCTAATTGGTTGTCAACATGTAAAAGAATGCAAATAGACCCATATTTATCACCTTGCACAAAACTTAAGTCCAAGTGGATCAAAGACCTTAACATAAGACCTGTCACACTAAATCTACTAGAAAAAAAGTGGGAGAAACCCTCAAACTAATTGGCACAGGTGACAACTTCCTGAACAGAACACCAACAGCTCAGGACCTGAGACCAACAATCAACACATGGGACCTCATGAAACTGAAAAGCTTCTGTAAGGCAAAAGACACTGTCATTCGAACAAAATGGCAACCTACAGATTGGGAAAAGATCTTTACCAACCCCACATCTGACAGAGGGATAATATCCAAAATCTACAAAGAACTCAAGAAATTAAACACCAGGAAACAAAATAACTCAATCAAAAAATGGGGTACAGAGCTAAACTGAGAGTTCATGAAAGAGGAATCTCTAATGGCCAAGAGACACTTGAAGAAATGCTCAACATCCTTATTCATCAGAGTAATGCAACCAAAGACAACTCTGAGATTCCATCTCACACCTGGCAGAATAGCTAAGATCAAAAACTCAAATGATAGCACATGCTGGCGAGGTTGTGGTGAAAGGGGAACACTCCTCCATTGCTGGTGGGAGTTCAAACTTGTATAACCACTATGGAAATCAGTCTGCTGATGTCTTAGAAAACTTGGAATAGCTCTACCTCAAGACCCAGCCATACCACTCCTGAGTATACATCCAAATGATTCCTCACCAATCCACAAGGACATCTCCTCAATTGTGTTCATAGCAGCTTTATTTGTAATAGCTAGAAACTGGAAACAACCTAGATGTCACTCAACCAGTGAATGGATAAAAAAAATTTGTGCTATATTACACAATGGAATACTACTCAGCCATCAGAAACAAGGAAATTATGCAATTGGTTGCCAAATGGATGGAACTAGATAAGCTCATCCTGAGTGAGCTAACCCAAACCCAGAAAGATGCACATGGCATCTATTCATTTATAACTGGATTTTAGCCATTTAGTACAGGATAACTATCCTAAAACCAATAGACTGAAAGGACCAGGAACATAGACTTTGTTACCTGTTAGTGGGACACTTTGCCCTAGTGAATCTGCCATGTAGGCCCCCAGTGAAAGAGGAAGCTCTATCCCTCATATGGTTGTTGAACTAAAGGGTGCTGATATGTAGGGCACCCCACACCAGAGGAGTAGGATAAGTAGGAGAAGGGGGAGATAGTGGGAGGGTGAGAGGGTGGGCCCAGGAGGGGTGGAAGGAGGGGGACTGTGATGGAGACGTAAATTTAAGTAATAAATAAACATCAAAAAATGAACGAAATACAGTTCAGTGTTATTTCCACAGTGATGGGGTGATGTTATGCATTCTAAATATTACTTAACCTGATCCCAGAAGCCTGCTTACTAAACACCAAGTAAAGCTGTTACCTTTCTTGTTAACCATTGTCTCTGAATGGTTAAATAAATGCTGAGGCCTGAGATTGTGCAAAGACAGAGGAGGGCAGGACTAAGGTGCTCAGGGTTCTGAAGCAGAGAGGTTGATGGGTAGGAAAATCCTCCAGAAGAAGAAAAGAAGACAGAGTAGGAAGAAGGAGACATGCCATGGGTTAGATGGCCTGGAACATGGGCACAGAATGGAGAATAACAGTCTTTGGGGACGTATGCATATTTGGGGCCAGATTTGTGGAACAGAATTAAGGACTAGCTTAGATGGGCTAAGATTTCACAATACAGGCCAAGGCTTGTTAAAATCCATCAGGTACCTCTGTGTGCTCATTTATAACAGTGGGTTAAGGATTAACAACTGCCAACCTATTAAATATATTATAAATATTAAGTAATAACTGATTATTTACTTCTACACCACGGTATAATGTACTATACCTTCCTAGGTGAGAAAAATTAGAATGGCAGCTTATGTTACCACTTTAAAGATACATCCTATAATATATTTTCTCCTGCTGTTGCTGTACAATCAAGTAGTGATCTAAAACCTTTTCCTTTGGGCTCCTCTAGTGTGACTCTAGGTGTCCTCCTCTCATTGACTTCCTCAGTCCTGGTGCTTTGACTTTACCAAGATGTCCTTATAATTGAGTTTCTTCTGCTTCAAGATTATGAAGCCTCTTGAGTCCAGATCTATTCCTCTGATCTGGATTCTGCTCTTTGTCTCGAGTCCCCCTGGGACCCTGGCATGCCTATTGAGATCACATCACTCAATGCCACCTTCATCCCGTCTTATATGCGGTTAACTCTCCTTTCCATGCTCCCTTCTGAAAAGCTTCTTCTACTCTAACCAACTCATCTATTCTACCCTCAACCCTGTACAACTTGTTACAAAGATTGATCCAGTGATCTTGACATAGATCATTATGTTCAAAAAATAGCTTCTTGTTCTTTTTAATTCCCATGTATCTTCTCAAAATTTCACTCTGACTTTTTAAACATGGGTATTTGAAGATTGTCTGATACTTCCACATATCTGTCTACATTAAATATCAGTTTGCACAGTTCTACAGATGCTTTCATCTCACTCTCTTAGGGAAAAAAATGTGTGTTAGACACTAATTTAAATTTTTGTTTGTAGAAGTAAGCAGAGAGCTAGGATAATGTGGTCTCCAGGATAATATATGTATTCGACACCACAAAGCTACCTATGTCTTCAGCTATTTCATATCGCTGTGGACACTGATGTTCTGTGGTCAAAATAGAATGCGCCCACCGGGACTGTTGTACACTCTCTGCATGATGTAAGCTATGCACCAGAAAGTTGTAAGGTGTGTGGCATGGCTTCACAGATGCTCAGTTTGACCCTCTGTAATTAATCAGAAATACCCTACAATCTATATCCTTAAATCTCACATTCCTCTTCCAAACCCTCCATGCAGCCATAGAATTTGCTGTGATTCTGTGTCTGTAATTAACACATTTCATAGACTTAAAGAGATTTGTTTAAAAACAAAATAGGAGTTTATTTTGGCTTACAATTCCACAGTCCATAACAGTAGGGACAGCATGGCAGCAGGAAAGCAGGCAGGCATGGTCTTTCTGGTTGTTCTTAACTGGGACTCCAGTCCAGATTATTGTTTCTGCCATTATCACAATGAGAAATTGAGGAACTCTTCCTTTTTTCTCTGAAATTCTAGGGCAAATGATACTTCAGTATTACCAGTTTTTTTTTTTTTTCACAGTCATGGCCACTGTTCTCTTTTTTGTGTGCTTTTTTCCCTGTCATTATTATTTTTCCTATGATATGTCTAAGTGCATCCCTCTAGTTTTCATCTGACATTTACATCAGGGTTTCATGACCTGTATTCATTTTCCATGTTTCTTGGTTTTTATTTTTACTAGTCTTATGGGAAACTTCTTACTCCAACTGCTTTCAATCTATATTGCTTTTTTTTCTTTTTTATGTTTATTTAGTAATTCAAGTTACATCTCTATCACAGCCCCCTCCCCCCACACCTCCTGGTCCTACCCTCCCACCCTCTACCCTCTCTCCCTCCTATCTTACTCCTCCAGTGCGGGGATCCCCCACCTACTAGCCTCCCTCAGTTCATCCATCACATGAGGGCTAAGAGTTTCCTCTTGTACTTGGGGCCTACATGGCAGTTCCACTAGGGTGAAGTGTCCCACTACCAGGTAACAAAGTCCATGTTCCTATTCCTTTGGGTTTGTTGATTGTAGGATAGTTATCCTGTACTATATGGCTAAAGTCCAGTTATAAGTGAATTCATGCCAACTGTCTTTCTGGGTCTGGGTTAGCTCACTCAGGATGAGCTTTTCTAGTTTCATCCACTTGGCTGCAAATTGCATTTGCCAAAAAAGGAATTAAGGAAATAACACCCTTCATAATAGCCACAAATAGTATAAAAAACTTGGAGGTAACTCTAACCAAGCAAGTGAAAGACCTGTACAACAAGAACTTCAAGTCCTTGAAGAAAGAAATCTAACTGCTTTTAAACTATTTTAAAAAATCTCTGTCTTCCTGTCCTTATGCTGCCTCCTTAATTAACTTATCCAGTCTCTAGCTCACTTGCTCCCTATTCAGAGATCCTTAATCTGCTGCTTAGATCATCCATTGTATTTTTTGTTTCAATGATTTTCTTTTTCTTTGGGTTTATTTACAATTCCAATAAATTCTAATGCTCCATTTTCTGGTGTTTTGTTTTGTTTTGTTTTTTTACATTGATTTAACTAAGACAAGTTGTATCAAATCATTGTTTAACTACAGGATTTAAGAGAGCTATGGAGCCTGGCATGGTGGCACATGCCTTTGACCCCAGCACTTGGGAGGCAGAGTCAGGTAGATCTTTGTGAGTTCAAGGCTAGCCTAATCTACAAAGTCAGTTGAGGAAAGCCAAGGATACACAGAGAAACTCCGTCACAAAAAAAAAATAGAGAGAGAGCTATCAGTTATGCTTTACCATTATGCATATAAGTGGAAGAAGAAAGTCTGAAGTTCTCAGGACCAACATTAATGAAATCTGTAAAGTATTTAAACAGTGGACTTGGCAAAGCCCACACAGGCTTGTTTGGAAGACGATACATTTCCCAAGACACACCAGCAACAACTTCCAAAGTCTCAACGCCTAAATCGCTTGTTTGCTTAAATAACACATTGAGAGATGTTTTAGAGAACTGCACAAGATTATACTTTTTTGCACAGATCTCCATGTGGGCAAGGAGAATGGAGATGAGTTTTTCTTTAAGTGTTCTCAACTTACACTTTATCAGAACTAAATGTAAAATATGGAATTGGATCTGCTGCTGGCTGACTGTACAGGAAGAAGGGACACTTCATCCTTAACTTCCTGGTATCTTTTTCTTGGCATTTGGGAGTTACCACAGTGCTATCTCAGTACTGGAACACCAGGAACATTCACAAGGGTAATTCATCTTTGTTTATCAAATGCGAAGAAAAGATTAATCTTTTCGACCCAGTCTTGGCTGAAGCTATGAGCACACCCCTATCCAGTCATTCAGAGAACGTGTTGTTCTATTACTTTCTTTTTTTTTTAAGTAAAGTTTGTAATTTATTCTATAGTATATCATAAGCAACACTGACAGAGAAATTCTTACCACAAATTACTTTCTTGAGTGGTTGAAGTCACTGAAAGCTTCTCAGTCCTCTCTCCTCTCTAAGACTTACAGCTCCCCTTTCCTAGCTGCTTAAACCTTGGTGGCCCATCAAGGAAAACCCTGAAGGGCAGAAATGCCTTGATTTTCTTCAATATTTTAGATTCCTCTGTTCTTTTGACTTCTGGAATTTTCTCAAGCCTTCTTATTGGGACAATTGTGCATTTGACAGCAACACATCACTTTTAGCTCATAGTTTATACATACTGTTGAGACTGAATCTCGTGTAATCTAGTGACGCGTGATAAATGAAATGGTAATTGGTTTTTTTCGATCAAAATAAAGCACAGTGATTAGGAAAGAACTCTACTGGTTCATAGATAATAGATTATAATAGTTTATTCATGTTTAGTTTTACAGTTTGACAAGTTGTCCTTCTGAATGGCAATCAAATTCTGAACATTGTCTTCCTGTCATACTGTAGTTTTTTCTTGGTTTTTATACTCAGATGTGCATTTAGGGTAAGGTATCTACAACTCTGAGCCTGTTCCTTTGCACCTTTTCCTTTCACAGAACTTTTGGTCAATTTAATGTTAAACGTCACCTATCACCCACCCCACTTTGCTTTTCCTCCAACATGAAGTTTTGCACTTTTGTTTACATTTCTAAGGTTAGCTTAAATCAACTTAAAATTCGCTTGTATCCAAATGCTTACCAGTGTGTCTGGAGATATTTATTCTTTGCCCATCAGATGTACTTTTATAGAAATTGTCAAGATAGTGGTACGAATACTAAATGCAGAGAGCAGGGGCTACTTAGTTTGTATCTAATAATGCATTGATTTTCAGAGTTCAAAGTCAAGTCTGACATTTGCTTCTGACCCAAACTCCCCTCTCCCAAGCATTTTCTCTGATAATTGTGGTGGGTACAGAGTAATAAAATTAATTGATGAAAAAGTTATTTTTTTTCCTTTATTTTTTATTTCTTCAAGTTACATCTCAATCGCAGTCCCCTCCCTACTCCCCCCTCCAGTCCCACCCTCCCACCCTCAACCCCCCATCCTCTTCTTTTTTTTTTCTTTTAAGTTTAAGGTATATCTTATTTCCCCCTACAATTTCCCCTTTCAGTCCAACAAACGGCTCTTTCTCTTATAATAATAAATACAATACAGTACAACAGAGGTAATTAGGCCACAGTTAAGAGGGTTAGATGGCTTAACATACATTCCCAATGACCAGTCCATATGTATTTGGTACCTGACTTTAACATTCTACTATCTAACCATCTCCATGAGTTTAAAGTTCTATATCTGATGCAACATTCATATTAACTTGCAACACAATTTTAAAAGTATCTTCTTAGATCTATAACACTCTCTTGACTCCTAAACAACTCAAAATTTAATTAGGAGACTCTAGCTATCTGTGCTTCAACCACCTCAGAGACCTGAGAGGGATAAATATATCTGATTTTATAGGAAGTACAGGGTCTGCAGCTTCCCAAACTAAGAAATGACATACCAGTGGCTGCCTGGACAGTTCCCATTTTCTCTCCATACATTACAGCATCGATCTTCAGTCGTTTGGCCCCGTTTCTCTGACAGACATTGATTGTAGAGCAGAGGTTATGAAGAACTTGCCTACCCTGTCTTGGCAGAGCTAGGCTGTCGACTTACCTGCTTCCAGGTTTTGTCCTTTTTGGACAGCATTCTGTCTACAGTTGGAGCAAGGGGCTTTTCCTACCAAGAGATAGACTTGCGACTAATTCAATCATCTACCACTGAGATTCTTCGAAGCTCATCTTCTACTTGGAGGAGAAAAGGGGGTGCTGTCAGGAGTTGATATGTCTTGATATAAAAAATTTTAAAGTTACAAAAACATCTTTGAATGCCATATTCTGCAGATCTCTTGAGGTTTTTGAAGAGGCCCTATCTATCTCTTATGTTAGGGTAAGCAGATGTTGCTTGTCTCTTAGCAGGTTGATTTCTGATTAGCTTAGCAAGTAACTATAATAGGCTGTCATAGTACCTAACAGAATGACCAGCTTGCATAACCATTAGTTTGCATTTCTTAATTATCCTAAACAGTTTATGACGATGTACCACAGTTTTTTAACCCATTCTTCAGTTGAGGGATATCTGGGTTGTTTCTAGTTTCTAGCTATTACAAATAAGGCTGCTATAAACATAGATGAGTAAACTTCCTTATGATTCCATGAAGAGGCATTTGGGTGTATACCCAGAAGTGGTATGGCTGGTTCCTGAGGCAGAGCTATTCTAAGTTTTCTAAGATATCGCCAGACTGACCTCCATAGTGGTTGCACAAGTCTGCATTCCCACCAGCAATGGAGTAGGGTACCCCTTTCTCCACACCCTCACCAGCATGTGCTGTCATTTGAGTTTTTGATCTTAGCCATTCTGATAGGTGTGAGATGGAATCTCAGAGTTGTCTTGAGTTGTATTTCTCTGATGATTAAGGATGTTGAGCATTTCTTCAAGTGTCTCTCAGCCATTAGGGATTCTTCCTTTGTGAATTCTCTATTTACCTGTGTCCCCCATTTTTTGATTGGATTATTTGGTTTCTTGGCATTTAATTTCTTGAGTTCTTTGTAGATTTTGGATATTAGCCCTCTGTCAGATGTGGGGTTGGTGAAGATTTTCTCCGAGTCTGTAGGCTGCCGTTTTGTTTGAATGACAGTGTTGTTTGCCTTACAGAAGCTTTCAGTTTCATGAGGTCCCCTTTATTGATTGTTGATCTCAGGTTCTGAGCTGTTGGTGTTCTGTTCAGGAAGTTGTCGCCTGTGCCAATTAGCTCGAGGGTTTCTCCCACTTTTTCTTCTAGTAGATTTAGTGTGACTGGCCTTATGTTAAGGTCTTTGATCCACTTGGACTTAAGTTTTGTACAGGGTGATAAGTATGGGTGTAACTTCATTCTTTTACAAATGGACATCCAGTTGGACCAGCACCATTTATTGAAGATGCTGTCCTTCTTCCATTGTGCCATTTTGGCTTCTTTGTCAAAAATTAGGTGGCCATAAGTGTGTGGGTCTATTTCTGGATCTTCAGTTCGATTCCATTGATCTACTGATCTGTTTCTATACCAATACCATGCTGTTTTTACAACTACTGCTCTGTAGGACAGCTTGAAATCTGGGATGGTAATACCTCCAGATGTTTTTTTCATTGTACAGGATTGATTTAGCCATTCTGGGCTTTTTGTTGTTCCATATGAAATTGAGACTAGCTCTTTCCAAGTCTATAAAAAATTGTGTTGGTATTTTGATAGGA